>JARVZY010007014.1:0-24671 GCA_030686995.1 Artemisia argyi | reverse complement strand
TGAATCGTTTCGAAATAAAAGATGCTCGATGTGCCCGCATGTAATCAAGTTAAGTCAATGATGTCGGCCGCTATGTTTAATTGTATAACTAATGTACCTTTATATCAAAATTAAGTCACGAGCTATTTGTAAAATAATCAAGTCAATAATGGTTCCTTTGGCATCTATCATATTCCAGGGAGCCATATTATTGACTGAAACAATTGAATTTAAGAGTATAGGTCGAAAGGGCTCTTTTGAACATATTGGCTAAACGATATTTCTCACAAATGAAACTTGTAGACGCATAGTCCGGACTGAACCAAGAATGGGCCAGGCCCGGCAGACAGCGGCTCACTCTAAGCCTAAACCCTAATCCATGCCTATAAATACAGGGCTGAGATCTTCTTATTCACTACGATCTCATAACAGGTTATCCTAAACCTAATAGCTATTATATGCTCCGCGCATCACATACTAACTTGACCGTCGGAGGTGGATCCCGGGGCTACGGCCTCGGGTCCACTCCTAACGGGTTCTCTTTGTTGACAGGTCTACTTAGGGCTTGAGAAGACGACTAACGGCCCAAGGAGAGTCGTTGAATAAGTCCGCGCCAGATTATGCATCAATAAGTGGCGCCATCCGTGGGACATGACTACGACAAGTTTCGTGTTCTCACATTACCGGAAAGCAACCACGAGTTCAAAAGCCGGTAACTTTAAAATATATTTTTTGATAAAATATCGCATGCTACGGCATACAGTGTTTGTCGAGTTCCAAAGCTGTATACTCCTTTTGATTGGGTTGACTATTAGTCAAACATATCAAGCAGAACATATTAATTAATAATCGACAGAACATACTTTGTATTGTATAATAATACACATTTAAACCTAAAACAATTTGTTTATTTTGCGCATAATCTTTTAATTTGCACATATCTTTTAAAAATTTAGAAAGATATCCCGATATTTTAGGCGCATATCTTTTAAATATTCAAAAGATTTTACATAAATCTTTTAAACTTGGTAAACACGATTTTATCTAAGCCGCATTAAGTCCGCACGATCGGACCTACTTTATATTTTTATCTTTTAAATATTGATAAGATTTTACACGAATCTTTTATCTATGGTAAACACGATTTTACCTAAGTCGCATTAAGTCCGCACGATCGGACCTATTTTATTTTTTAGCCGCGAAACAGCGCAGTCACGATAAATCTACCCGCGTTAGGCCATGCGTTAGGAAATCTTCGCAGATTGGCGCCATGAGCGCACTGTCACTGTCATGTACAGGCACCACGATGCTAGTCAATCGCCATGAGCGCACTGTCACTGTCACGTACAGGCATTGGACGAAAGCCGTGGTCAACTGCGATCATCCACAAAACGTTAGAGTCTATGCGGACACGATAAATCTATCTGCGTCTGTGCGTGCAACAAAAACTATTAGTCGCGGTCATGGTACATCCATCCGCACCATTGTTTTTATTATAATAAAAAATAAAAAAATTAATCGCCATGCGCGCACTATTTTTATTAGCTACGTGCTACTTTCTTTTACGTATTTTGTAAAACCTCACGATAGGTGTAATTCGCACTACTACTTCTTTTATGTGTTAATTATATATGCTATGTGCTATACTTATGCTACGCGCTACTTTTTTATTTTATTAAGTTTTATATGTTGCGATTCGCGGCATATACTTCTAATATTTGCACTAAATGTTTTTCAGGATTTGAATAACTAAGTTTAATACTCCTACACGAGTAGCACCATCAAACTTGGGGGGCTACCAGGGTATATAATACTACTGTTGGCGCACGCGTCACGCAGGTATATTTGGAAGCAGATCGTACGTAAGAGGTACTGCAGGCCCGGTACAAAGACGAATTTAAATATTCGCACCATCTTGCCGCAGGGGAGACGTCCTCTGTCGGTTGTAAAGACGAATGTAATGTTCGCACCTCTGCGCACAGCATAGCGCACATCTCCGCGCACATCGCACACCTTTGCCACAGAAGCATGTCTTCTGTTGCACCATGCTGCATCGCTACTGGTACAAAAGGTACGCCCTTACCCAGGATGCAGCATAGGGATCCACCTATCCACCTTCACCATTGTGAGACAATCACAATCGCAATCACAGTGCGCACTGTCGCATGTGGGCTGCGCAGTATGGTCCCTCCCATGTGCACACAAGTTGCGCACACATGGACTTGACCGTCATGGTTGATTGGGCCTACGCGGCCATGAAAAGAACTTAAGTTTAGCATAACATAGCCACGCACTATGTCATACTAAACTTGGGGGGCTTGTGGACGTATGGTCCGGACTGGACCCTACGTGGGCCAGGCCCGGCAGACAGCGGCTCACTCTAAGCCTAAACCCTAATCCATGCCCTATAAATACAGGGCTGAGATCTTCTTATTCACTACGATCTCATAACAGGTTATCCTAAACCTAATAGCTATTATATGCTCCGCGCATCACATACTAACTTGACCGTCGGAGGTGGATCCCGGGGCTACGGCCTCGGGTCCACTCCTAACGGGTTCTCTTTGTTGAACAGGTCTATTTAGGGCTTGAGAAGACGACTAACGGCCCAAGGAGAGTCGTCGAATCCGGTCCGCGCCAGATTATGCATCAACAGAAAAGAACTTAAGTTGATATCTTTGATAATGATCATAGGTTAAAGATGTCAAAATAACTAAACATAACTGCACACACAAATTAACGCTACTATATACTGTCGCTGCTAGCCACAGTTAATAAATAAAGCCTCATCCAAATTGGAACTATTTGAAACATAGATTGATGCTTATTATCATAATTTGAACAAGAATTGGAAGAATGGAAGCTAAAAGTGTCTTGTGAGGACCAAATTCTAAACCTAATTGGCTAATTGCAAGTATGATTAAGGGAAGATTACCTTTTGAATTCGGAGAAAACATTAAAATCATGTTTTGAGTGATTCGTCGTCCCTAGGTCCAACAAAGAAAATAGAGTTTGATATTAACACCTCTAACCTAACACACACATTGATCGGTGTGTTTACAAAATATAAAAAGCATGCCTTCAACATAACACACACATTGTATGTTCTTGAATGGATACTAGCTGTTTTATGCTGTTTTCTTTTTATGACATGCGGTTTCACAGTTGATTGATTTAATCTGTTGGTACGAGTTTGTAATCAGTAAGATATTTGTTTTCAGCCCTGTTTTAGAAGTCAACTCCACGTTTCAAGACGATCCGGAATGAGCAGGGGCGGAGCCAGGATTTTAACTTAGCAAAGGCCGAACTTGACGTAAAAATTATAGCAATATATATTGCACAAAAACCGAATTTTTTTAACCTATCATTCCCTAACACTATAATATCATGTTACTTAAGCTATTCGTTTTTGAATTTTTAACAAAATATCAATATGTATAAGGGGCTAATTGCAAAAACTATTAAAAAATGACTTGTGGGCTCAATAATTTCTTAACAAAGTTGGTTGATTAGGGGTGGCTCAGCACCCACTACTCCACTAGTCACCTGTCACCCTACTAGCTCCGCCGCTGAGAATGAGGTATGCATATTTAGGCTGTAGAGACTAGGAGACATGAATTGCATTTTTTTCTCAAAAGGCTTGGACCAGTAAATTTGTATAAAACTTACTCTTTTGTGACTGAAGTGTTATGCGGCGCCACTAAATGAACTTGTTTGTAGAATCCAGGGCTACAATGTGATCATGAATTACCTCTTCAACTACTGAGAAGCCTTGTAGTTTGCATGCGTAAATGAGATGTTCATTACCATATGTTCTTATATTTGAACATGAGGCGCCACATTGGAAGAACCAAAATTTTATTCTGATTTGCGCCTCAATTGGTTTATTGGAACGCAAGATTCAACAAAACTTGCTTGAATTATAGAAGCTTTATTATGATAATGGACAACATATGAGAGGGTAACCCAACAGATCTCTGTTATTCGTTTACCTTGTTTTATTCCATAACAAAATGGAACTTTGGGTGAGTAGGTTCCACCACATTGCGACACAACTAATATAATTACAAATTCATCCTGCAATTGCTTACAACAATTGAAGGTTATGAAATCTCAATAAGCATCTTCATTATTCAAAAATCAAAACTTAGGAGATACACAACAGCATTCGAAACAACAGGTAACCAAATACGCAAAACATAATACAAGAGTGACTACCCGTGTTCTTATTTCTACATCTGTAAACAATTACAGAAACATGATTCACTAGCAACAAATTGTTTGTTTAGTATCTTCTATTAACTCAAGCCTTCCAGCCACAAATCTCACTGCAGGTCGCTCATCAGATGGAAAATGAACATAACATGCAAGAACATATAAGTGAAACAAATACGAAGAATGACCCTTTGTGAGGCTATGATTCCCATTCCTGGAACGGTTCCCGCAGGTACTTTTAGTCGAGCTTGACATTAGAATACAGAAGGGTATCCTTTGTGATTGGCATATACAAGAGGAACCATGTCTGTAAAGATGCAAACAGTATAAGTAAGGTCTTGCAGGCTCTAAACATTGTAGAGTATAGATAAAAAGATGCTAATGAGTTGCTTCGTGAATTCAGCTTATGTTTTATCTCTTAACAGGTAAAATAAAAACAGTGGCTAAAAGGAAAACAGGTTGCAAGTAACCCAGAGTGTTTGTAATCCATAAAACCTCCTATGTCATTTGATTCAAAAACTGAGATTATTATTGATACAATATAATTTCTGTAAATAAAGGTGGCATACCAATCATTCACAAAGATAAAGAAAAAAACATAAAATATCATAACTTGAAATTTATGGGACAATTAAATGGTTCAAGTCAACCCAACATGTACCAAAAATTACATGTTTCCCGTTATTCGCCTACTGCATACATCTTGCCACCTCTAGTATGACTATTCTTGAAACTGAATTGAAGCTTATGTTTAATTATATGGGCACTTGCTTAAGTTTTTTGGCCATGGAATATCTACTGCTTGAGATAGTTTGAATATAAAACTATATGAAAATGAGTGCATGGAGAGAGAGTCTAAGAAGTTTACCCCCATGAGAGTGGAAATTAAAAGAATGATGCCAGTAATCCATGCAAGGGTTCGCCTAACGAGAAGCACTTCTGCAATCAAAATCGCTGCATCATGGGAACCTTCCATCTCCTCTAACATGCGAGAAGACGGTCGCTCTGTGAACTTTACAGGTAGCATTGTGTCGGACTCTTTAGCAGGTGATCCATTGAAAGTGACAACTCCAACGATTTGACCTGCACAATGACACAGGAGCGACCTTTTACAAACCTTGCACTGATGCATACATTACAACACAACTAATTTGTTGTACATAGAAAAAGCCTAACAGACGTCTTCTTAAACTAGGTTTCTCAAATTTACTTAAATAAAAGTTTACTTGACAAGGAAATGAATGTACTATTAGAAAAGTAAGTTGCAGCAAAAAGGAGGCGCAATTTGCATAGCTCAAGATGTTTTGGTGCAAAAGAAAGCTCAGTGCAACAAGTATGTATATCATATCAGTAAGACAATAACTATAGTGGTTAAAAAAAATGACCTTTGTATCTTGCTTGCAAGGAGTCATATATCTTGGATACTGATGTCACTAACAGTTCAGCACCTTTCTGAACTATATCATTTGTTCCATAGTGCTCTTGAAAAGCCTAAAACACATTAATATTACAATTATAAATGACATAAAATCAAAATAATCCTAATTATGAACATAATCTGGCAAAGAAAGCATAATCAGCAAGAAAACATGCTCCTTATATTCCAAACTAGTTATGGGTACCATGAAAAATAAATAGAAACTAAAAATTGGTGAACCCCACAAACAAAAACGAAGAAAACTATTTATAACCTTGAAACCATCAAACTGTCCTTTGATCAATTCTGTTGGAGTACTTCCAGATAAATCTTCGTGCAGTTGTACTGCCCTCTGGACATTATGGATAAGAGAAATGATGCTTCTTATAAAGTCTCTGTCTGCTTTCTGCGAGAATAAAAGAACTCATGTCTAGTGATGATGATCGAGAAGAGCTTCACAGATACTAAAAATAGATCAAGACTACTAAGAATTGATGGCATATGAAGAATGTAAAAGCAACCTTTGACATATGAAGCTCTAACTGAACATCGTTAGCCAAGGAAACAGTCAACTCTCCAGTCAATGGCTCGGATGCAGTAACATATGATCCGTCCAACCAAGAGGCCTGAATCCATAATTGACGGAAAAGAAAATAATGTTAAAAGGACACACATGAAGATATTACACAGTTGTAGTGCATCAGAATATAAGTTAGAACTCACGAAGTTGGTCAAATCTTGGTCGGTGAATTCCATATCCGCGGACAGGGGATCATTTAAAGAGACCAGAGATAATTCATCCTCATCTGAAAGTAGGCATATCAAATATATCATCATCTTTATATAAAATACTTGTTTTGTAAAGCAATACGGCATAAGATGTAATACCAGACAGTTGAATTTCAGCATCTTCAATAACAACTTCATTCTTAAGAGCGCTACTGAATACATCACTATCTGAACCAAGCTCAGGCAGCTTATCTGTTGCAAACATCATAACAATTTTAGAAAGATAAATCTCATATGTAATGAGCTTATAATATTATCTACACAAAGTTAGGCACCTCCAAATCCGTTGATCTCTAGCAAGAAAACAGCATGAGGCCTATTAAAGGGGTTAGCTGTAAGCACCTCATTCAACTGCAAGATCAATAAGGAACGATGTTACATTGAAGACAGGAATTTAAGAGCAGAAACAAGAAATCTGCATAAGTTAGGGGTATAATTACCTTTTCTGAGCTTTCAGAGGACAATGTCGAAGGAGGAGCAAATCCAAGCAAAACTGAAATAGCAGCACCTACTTCTGGGAGTGACATCGATTTGGACTGCAAATGCAAAGATAAACGTAGCTGTCATGATGTACCCTTAATCTTTTGTTTAAATGCAGATTATGAATATCGGATATATCCATATATGTTTCGTCTCTTTTATTTTAAAACTGAAAATTCTAGCCCGGGGAAAAAAGACACAAGACTAAGAAATTAAAGTTTACAAACTCAAGACAACAAAATCAGAGTCGCTAAATATGCCACTGGACATGCATAGGGATACCATTGATAACTGCTGGGTACATTATTACAATAAGCAAACAAGGCGACTAAGGGTAATTATTTACTTTCTTTAAAATCCAATTGAAGAGGAAAATTTACAAGATTGTTGTAAGACTTAGTACATGAAGTAGAAAGTTGGGTAAATCAAATTACATATAAAAGAATAACATAGCTGAATGTGAAGGTGGACGTGCACACAGTAACAGAGGTATGGTCAGGAAAAACAACACATAAAAATTTGGTCAGCAGTAAATAAAGAGAAGCTGAGGCAGGAACTCTAATGGAACTAACATTGTTTCTTTCCAGTTTGGGCCATTTTATAGTCCCTGTGGTTGTCATATCTAGCCTACAGCAAATAGCTAGGTACAGAGGACCAGTTAACGTTGCTATAAAGAAAGAGTGCAACTCCCAAAAGTGTTCTTCATCCTTCACCTATGAATTAAACACGACCACCATATACCTAATGCACTTCAACAAAGCATAAAACCATATGCTATTTTAAAAATTGATGGATTGTGAGTTGTGGGATTAAGGGTCCCTATATCAACTTGTCATTCTATTTACTGTTATTGAAGGTGGCTTAGTTAGCTTTGTGGCAAACATCTTCACTCGTCAACCAATGAACCCGGTTTCGAGTCCAAATGCTTAATATGAAAATGAAATCAGAAAGGATGTCATATTTTTGTCCGTAAGAGCTGAAATTATATTGGAGCAATTATGTTCACATAAACCATACAACGCAGATATTTCCAATTCCATCTATGCAAAATAAATTTTCTATATTATTTAACATAAGTGTTTTTTATTTAACCATAGTGTATCAGATGATTTACTAAGCAAAAACTCTAGTCATTGAAACTACTAGAAATCTTTCGGCAAGAACTTTGATCAACTTAACTCTATTTCGGGGTTAGTGCACAATTTATTTGGTTAACAAAAAACCAGCATGTGCTTTTAGTCTTGAAGAGCAGACAAAAATACAATCACGGCAACTATGGCCATATCTGTATACAAGCATTTAGTAGGGTCGCTAATCCTACTTTCTATGATAACCATGGTTCCATAAGTAATTTTCTTGGGGTAAAACTACAGACTCCTGAATTACTAATCAATGATCCCAAATGCATGGGTAAGTAATTTATGGCAAAAAGAATTACCAAAATTCTTACTTGTTTCACTTTTGTATTATGCCGAACTCTAAAAAAGACGCAAACTTCTAACTTTGGACTTTCAAACTTTTTTGGACCCAACTAGGTTGGGGGTTGGTACATATTTTTAGATCTGCTCTTCAAATCCTTATGACTTTATCAGGCTAAGCTGGTTAATTAGTGATGTATGTTAAATGAGGGGCAGGGGCGTCATATGGAATGAAGAGGGAAAAAAAAGTGTTATGCACTTATGCGTCTTTTCAAAGTACTTGGTGGGTATGAATTCAACCTTGGGGCCGGGATGAATAAAAAACTCTTAGTTTTCGGTAATTAGGAAGAAGAAATGCCATGATGATAAAGTAACGAAATAATGTGATTAGCAACAGCACCATGGAGGATAATTGAGAAACATAAAAGCAGCAAAATCGTATCTAACAGTGAAGCCGATACTCTTGTAAAGCAAAGAACTTATACAAAGGAATAACATTGGATGTACATATATCTTAAAAAAGACTTAAGGCTGTGCTATCATAAAGACATGGGATTTAGTCTGATAAGTAATATGAAATCAAATGAGAATGAGATAATGTTTATATGTGGTCAGATGTATGTTGATATAAGTTATAAAATCAGCAATCATATAATACCTAATATAATCAAGTAAGTAAATTATTTATAAAAATAATAAAGACAAATAGTAATACCTGAGATGATGATGGAGAGTGAAAATAGTTATTGAAGGAACTATCGAGAAAATAAACTGAACCACTTCCATCAGCCTGCATAAAAACCAAACCCCACTTAATCAGCTATAAATTCATCCTTTAAAATTTATAATAGAATTACAAACGAACCGTGGATTGTAAGCAGAAGATCGACGAAATAACAAGAAAGATTAAACAATAATTTGCCATTTTGAATGAGGAATTGTGTTTGTGATCCACGATTTGGAAATAAGATCGTGGCCTGATTGATGATTTCTTTTTTATATTTTTATATTGATTTATGATGATTTGTTTGGAGTATTATGAGGTTGGGATGTTATGTTGATCAAACGCTGTCGTTTCTTCTACTAGGCTTTTTGGGCTTTTGTTTTATGATTGACGGATGTCTTATATATCTTTCATATGGGCCTCTATCTATGCTGCTATTACACTTTACACTTATACTAAAACTCATTTGGGCGCGGGGTCCAATGCACGGGCGCACGGCCAGGAAGCTATTAGGCCTTTGGCAATGCATCACTCACATCATCACCCTTCACTCACAAACAATCAATCCCCTTATGCCACATCACCCTCCCACTTTTCCCTTCACTCACTCACTTTTTGTAGGCATCACACCCCTCACCCTTCACTTACTTTTTTTTTTTTTTTTTTTTTTTTCTTTTTTCTTTTTTCTTCTTCTTATATATCATTTCTTCTTCTCTGTTTCTATTTCTTCTTCTCTGTCATAGACCAAAACCAAGTTTAGCATTTTTCTTTTTTCTTCTTCTTTTTTGTTGGCATCACAACCAAGTTTAGCATTTTGACCCTTTGACTTGACATACACCAAAACCATTTTGTTTTCTTTTCTTCTTCCCTCGCTGCTACTGTGTCACTACCATCTACCAAAACCATTTTGTCTTCTTCCCTCGCTGCTACTCACAGATCAAGAAAAAAAAAATTAAAAACAAAGCCCAACGTTCGAATTTTTCTCCCTTCCCCGTACGTGAAGGCTACCGTGCGGTGTGGAGGCACCGGCGACGGTGTTCCCGTGCGGTGAGGGTACCGTGTCGTGCCTCCCCGTATGCATTGCCAAACCCCTTAGCAGCCTAATTCACGTTCGTATTGGTTTTTTGAGAGAAAAGGCACAAGACTATTGGCTGGAAAGGTTAGTTACTACACTTAGCTACAGTACCAATGAATAGTACCCCTTTTGGGGCACTGTTTTGCACTGTATTTTACTATGAGGGCCAACTTAATAATGCTTTTTAATGCAATGTATTTTACACACAAACCATAACGCACACAACCCACATCTAGATCCTTCTTCTCCACACACAAACCTCACTCCTCTTCAAGGTTCTACCACCTACTAAACACTCAAAACATACACACTAAAAACACTCCAGACATAAACGTCAAAGCCACCAAATAGTTTGCTCTGCCTATAGCTATCGGCGTTTACCCACTTCCGATAAACCACTGGCACCATCTCGGAGTGAGGAAGGAATTATTTTCCAACTTCAGGTAGTGGGACAAGAGACAATGGGTCGGGAGTTATCCACTTCCGATAACCACATACACACACACACACTACCAGGAAAAAAACAAAGAAACAATATCTTTCAGATTCAAAGGTATGAAAAAAACAGGTATGAAAGAAAAAAAAATCTTGGTTTTTATGTTGTAATGTGCACAGGTTCATATATAAAAATTGAAACTTGAAATTAGGGTTTTTGTATAATTTGGGGGTTTTCTAATTTCGTGTTTTTTAATCAATTTTAGGGGTTCTTATTAAATTTGTATTCCGTTGTAATTAAGCTGGCGAGATTAGCTTTTTTTGGATTACGAGGTTGTTTTGTTCACCTAATGGCTTATTTATAAGACATCATTTGAAGATGTTTGGATCTGCTAATTTTCCTGCTTATGAGGTTATTTATCAAGTATATAGTGGCATTGTTGTTCTTCAGGCACTTACCACGTACATTATGTTGGTCGCTAAATGCCCACGACAACATTGCTGTAAAATATACTAATAATGCAGCAATCATATTTTTTGCAGGTTGAAGAAGTTAGAAGCACCCACACTGTGGGGCCATCTGTAGAGAATGCTGAGGGGGGCATTTGAAAGAAAAACTATAAAGAAAGTTCGGTAATTTACAAAACAAACGAGTTGCCATGATCAGCCAATGCCTCTTCCAACATAAAATGTATTCACTTACTACTTCAATGGATACAGTAATCTTTGAGATAAATGAACCCGTTTATGTCATTACAAAGTCATTCTGAATTGCATTTGAAATTTTCATATTTCACATTTCTTAACTACTATTTGTAACCAAATGGTGACACAAATCATCAGATATGGCGAATATAGTAGACTGCGTTTTCTATATGAAAGTTGAAGAATTCCTCAGGCTTCTGAAAGAAAAAACTAGACATGTAACAGGAGGTAAGAAACATTTTACTTTTAAAATATGTTCTAACGTCTAAGTAGTTTATCCAAACGTCACACTATCTTTCTGTTGTGTTTGTCAAAATACTGAAACAATAGTCAATAGATTGAAAAATAATGATGTTGTTTAGCGTAGTCGTTGGCATCGTTGCTTTAATTCACAATATATATGATAAAAGGCTAAAAGTGTTGACTTATATGTGTATTGTGGCATAAGTCATAAGATTTTGAATGTCCATAACAGGAGGTATGAAACATTTTTAAAAACTTTTGTTGTCTTATGATGTATGTTAGAGTTAATTAGTAACTCCTATTGAAGCATATTCTTGATTGCTAAAAACTTTGTGTATTTGTCGGTAGTAATTTTAATTGGTTCTTTATTTTTATTTTTTTTTGGCAAAAGGGTTTTTTCACCCTGGTAAAATAAATAGTAATTTTAATTGGTTCTTTATGTAGATGAGTTTAGTAGTAGTGTTAATTAATTGTATCTTAAAGTTGTTTTGCCCTTCCAGAAGTAGATTGAATCACACTTAATAGATTGATATGATGTATTTGTGACACCAACATTATTTTCTTGCCAAGCACACTTACGTTGTTGCAAAGTTAAAAATAGAATATCTCATAGTCACTACTCTTCCCCATACAAAAACATCATATCAAAAACCTTTTAAAAAAATCTACTCACACCTAAACACAAATGAAAAAAAATATCTTATTACTGCAGTAGTAAGTCTAAGCCCATTTGTTACTTAAAATGCTCGATAGGAAATTTTCTATCGGAAAATGTAATTTTATACAAAAATGGACAACACACTAAAAGGAAAAGAAAGTTGGAGGGAACAAGGTACTAAAATCATAATTTTAATAACCAAAAATTCTTTTTAGGATGAATTGTAATTCACAAATTTTAATCAGATACAGAAACAGCAGTGGGTTCTATTGTGTTTAAAACAATCTTATTCCGTAAGAAGTTAATAAATAAAATGATGGGGCAATTTTAGAATTATGTTATTTCAGTTCATGATCGTTGTAATGTCAAACCATTTACACAATATACATAGGAGCCCACAATCTATCTCTTATTTGTTAGGCATGCGGCTGCTGTTAGTCTAAAATATATACCGCTTTTTAGGGCTGCAAAGTTGGCCGTTTGTATCGGTAAATACTTCAAAAGTTTTCATGATTCAGATTAAAATCTGGTCAGCCGCCAGCGTCTTTGAATGCTGATTACAAACATTTTTTTTTCAGGAAACAAGGGAGCCCTTCTCTTGCCTCATACTACTACAGCAAAGGTAAGCTACAATTCACAATTTTGTTCTATTATGAACTGTATTACCTGAAGATACAAGAAATAAAACCTACGATGTCAGACCTTCCAAGAGCTATTACTAGGAGTCCATTATTTTTTTCGTTAAGATTTTATATTAATCATTATAGGATACACTTTGTTTAAAACTTTATTGAAAACACATTTTTAAAAATTAGCTGTAACTGTATTGGCTCCAACCACATACATCTTTTATTGATTAATCTCCGTTAGTTATGCCAACTGTTTATGTATCCTGAATAGGTATGAAACCGGCTGGCTGATAGGATCCCATAAGATTTTCGCGTGAGAAGAAAATGAATTTGATGAATAAAGG
Organism: Artemisia argyi; assembly: GCA_030686995.1. NCBI lineage: Eukaryota > Viridiplantae > Streptophyta > Magnoliopsida > Asterales > Asteraceae > Artemisia > Artemisia argyi. The sequence goes on along the minus strand of JARVZY010007014.1, from coordinate 11,560 downwards.
GTCTGACACATTTCTAATAACAAATTTATTCATAATTGTATACCATGAATTCGAGTTTGAAGAAGCAAAGATTGACAAGAACCGGTAGACGGATATACCAACTTGAAGGTCCCATCACAGAACGTCAGAACCAAAAACTCGAGTACAGGGACATTGATGTGTTTCGAAAGCTTTAAATTTATAAGACAAGTTTCACTATTTCCTTAATACACAAAACACATGGGTAAAAGTATAACCCCCATTAATAGTAAAGGATTTAGGCAAGACCAGGTCGTCCCAAGAAAGGTAATGGTTCCTTATGCTAGCTATGATTAACAAAATTAGATTCCAATGATTGTCACTTATCACTAAAACCGTTTTTGTTGGATTTAAGATTTTTGTATTGTTTCTCCCAATTGATTTAAAAGTATGTTTATTCAAGGCTGAGCATATGAGAATCATAAGCAATAGTATTACAGAAATAACATGGACAAAGCATAGAAGTAAAGCAGGATGGTTGATCATGTAAAATAGTATTTCTATCATATGTAAAAGAATCTCCTTTCGGCCTTTGGTTCTATAAACACAAAATGCATAAAGTGTAGTCCAATATGAAGTATAAAGTATGCATTTCCTCTAGTCAAGTCGATAGACATGAGACTAGCTCTTAAACATGTCATAACCAAGGTTATCATTTGTTTTACTAAGCAATTCTCACAAGCATAGCAATGACTTGTTATAGATAGACAATTCATAATATAATCAACATGATTGAATCTTTCGACCTTTAAGCAATCACAATGATCAATCAAGACAAATGATAATAGACTAAACAATGGCATATCAAATGCATATATCATAGATTCAATATTCATGATACAATTCTCATAACAATTATGGCAGAAGTGCCTCGAATAAAGATAAGGTTACTACTCCATATTCTTAATAAAGTAAAACATGTAAACAAGTATTATCATCCTAACAAACCAAATGTATACCAAAGTTTCTTGTGCTCCAAGGTGTTTCTCCAGGTATGGTAGTATCTCCAACTCCTTAGCTAGTGGTTCTGGTGTAAACCACTACTAAACTGCTTCTTAGTGATCAAGATATTGTTCTTGATTGATGTGTGTTGGTATCATTGATTTGGACCTCTATTTATAGTGCAAAGGCAACCCTAATACGTCCATGGTGAGTAATAACAAGCAAATGATCGGCCTCTTCATTGATGTGGCTCATTAATGTAGAAATGCATAACTGTCATTAGAAGTGTGCTGCACAATTGGTGTAAAACCGACGAACTTCTCTATTACGTAATCGGCGCTCTTTCTGAATATAACCGGCGTATTTGATTGTTTGACTCGTGTCTGTATAGTTGACCAAAGGTGCATTTAAGAGGCGCGCTTTCTCCATAAGATCGGCGTGCTTTTGTTCAAACTAATAATAATTATCTTGAGTTATTCATTTTTTGTGCTTCTTGCGTCATTTCACCAATCTCCAATCCTACACATTCATTCACGTATTAAGTACCAAAAGTCCTAATAATAAGTTTATTTTCTATATAATTTACATAATATCGAGGGTATAAATATGTATAATACGAGACTCATCAAATCCCCCCATACTTAGACTAATGCTTGCCCTCAAGCATAAAAAAAATGTTTTCCAAAATCAAGTCTCATATAGTTTCAAATTTATTTGTGTATCCAAGACAACCAAGATGACATGACATGCTCCTCACGAATATGAATATTATTTTGAAGTTCACACAAGCACTCATATAAAAATAGTTTTTTGGTTTGTAAATCACTCTTATAGCTCAGTCATAACTTATTGATTTACCATATGCTTGTAAAAGAAACAAAACTGCACCGACGTGGCGTAAGCACCAAGTATAAATATCAAAGAGGACTTTTATTCAGGTTATATTGTAAGGTTTAAGGTTTATAAGGTATAGTGTAGACATGGAATTTATTTGTAAGAAACTTAAGTCGGGGAATCTTTTATTCTCTTTATACTTTCTCTTTTTTCTCTTTTTCATAACTTTTCTTTTTTTCTTTTCTCAACCACATTATAACAAAAATAATGCGTGCACTCTTCATACTTATCGTAATTGGTAAACAACCATACTTTTTTCTTTTCTTTTTCTTTTCCATCTCTCATACTCCATTCTTCCGATTCCCGACTAAGTAATATTTTTGTTGTTTTCTTGATGGATAATAGAAACGAAAGTTTTTAAGCTCAGAAGGGTGTATCTAGTGGATAATAGCACTAAAAGTGAGTGCTAAACGAGTTTAATTTAGTTTAGAAAATGGATGGTTATATATGGTGTAAATCCTAATTTTTGCCTCTTATCACATAAAAATACTTATATCACACGAAAGTGATCTCATTGTGGTCTCATAATGATTTCTAATACAAGTTCTAGAATCACATAAATTATCGGCACACTCATAATCAAAGAAAGCAAGCATAAAAAGGTATATGCCGATATAGTCTCGAATTCCTCACTTTTTCGGTGGTAATGGTTATATAATGTGCAAATAATGTCATTTAATCCCGATTCAGATTTCTAACGATTGTTTGGATACGTTTTCTTATAAAACTCTTTATTATTATAAAATTTATTTATTTTATACCCTTGTAATCGGCGTACATATCTAAAATGTGCATCGGTTTTTATTCAAATATACGGAGATCTTTTAATATAAGCGGCGGTTTTATAAATTTCTATTCTTAACAGTTTATACTAATATAGTTCTTTCTTTTATTTTTCAAGTTATCTTCCCCCCCCCCCCCCCCCCCCCCCCCAAGTTATCTTCCCCCCCCCCCCCCCCCCCCCCCCCTACTTAAATTAAGCATTGTCCCTAATGCCTTAGAGTTAAAAATAAACAAAGTATAACGGGAAAAATAAAGATAACGGTACTTCCCGGGTATTCTTTGGTTTTTTCCCGAGAAATCTCCAAGTTCTTGTCCATCGTTTGGACCAATTCTTTTTCCTGTACACACATTATGCAAAACATTTCCACAAAATGGTAATGTGTACTTATACACATTACATTAGTTATAATAATAATAATAATAATAATAATAATAATAATAATAATAATAATAATAATAATAATAATAATAATAATAATAATAATAATAATAATAATAGGAAATTGTTTTAGTTTTGTGTTCTGGTGGTGCCATTGTTTTAAGTGGGTAAAAACAGAGGTACCCATTATAGACCATTCAAATATTGTTTTAAAACATGTTTAGAAATTGTTTTGAAATATGACCAACATCCTGGTCATCCACATAATCCAATCAAATGAAACAAGGAAACCCCGCCGTGCATTCTAGCCAAACACTGCGGTCTTCAACCCTGCACTTCTTCTTCTTCATCAAGGGGTTCCAGTTCCAACACTTCAGGCATATCCTTAAGCTTTCCTGTCTCATCTCTTAAATACCAGAAACTCTTCATTTCAATAGTCTTACACATGACAGGTTCACCAAATAGCTCCATCTCCTGATGATTGAACAGTCCCAGATTCCTTGCAATCCTGGAAACTAGATGACCACAGCAAATTCTTGTTCCTCCAGCTGTAACTGCACCATGACATAGGTACTGGGCAATCATCCAGGTAAAGTTCAAACAGGAAAGGTGCTTGGTATGAACATAGACAAACAGAATCCATAACTCCCCATCCAACACATACTGTTCATGGTACTCTCTCTGAAATACAGACTTCTCAAGTATTTTTTGAAGAACCTGCAACAAAGGGTCCTTGATCTTCCACACTCTATTTTCCCCATACACTCTAACATCTTCACCATTTATCTCCTTTCAGAATGCATCAGCATCAAACTCTCCTACAGCTCTTCCCCCATTAGTAACAAGCTTCTCAAAACTAGCATTCTTCATTTCATTAGCAGAGTAAATTCCCAGCAACTTTCCAAACTCAAATATTGTCACTTGTCTCTCCACACCACCAAGTCTAAACCTCATAAACTTGTCTGTCATCACTTCCTCATTTGCAACCTTTCTCTTAACAGCCACAGAACTAAAGAATTCTAGGCACCATTCCATGTATATTGGTTCCTTGATTTGAACAGCTTTTTTCCACATCTGGGAAGTCACCATCTCATTCCCATATATCTCTCTTACCAGAAATATATCCTCCATGACTTTATCACATCCCAATGTCACCAAAGTTGTCCAGCTTAACACCCTTGGTACATCAATGCTCCTGAAGTATAGCTTATTCAAGTTGAAATTTAACACTCTTTTATCAGCCCTGCTTGCTCCTCTCCATAGCAAATTTGGATAATCTTCTGGTTCTCTTTTTGGTGCAAGGGCTCTTCTAGTCCTTGATGCAATGCCAGAATTCCATTCACCTGGTATATTCTACTCAAACATTCATAAACAAACAACATTAGCTGTTAGAAAACACAAACATTCAATATGTAATCAATTAAGCAAGTTTCATGTATTCTGTGTTCAAATATTTCCAGAAAAGTGGCGGTTTAAATTATAAAACCGGCGGTTACGTGACAAAATAGCGAAAATACTCGGCGGTTTATATAAAAACTCCGCGGTCTTGGCCATAAGACCAGCGGTTTTATTGCTCTGCACACTCAGTGCTCTTTTCTTATATCAGAAACCTTTTTCATAGCTAAATAATCATCTCAGTCTCATCCTCTTACTATCCTTACATCATATAAGCAATCATAAGTTTCTATCCAAGCATAATAGTTCAATTATTATCCAGTTAAAGCATCATATATCAATTTTATCATGTATCAAAGGCAATTCTTCAAAATTTCTCTTAAAATCTCTTAAATCATGCATTAGTCCATCTTAAACTTATGTCATATGTTTTAAGTAACTGCATTGTACTATAAGCATAGGCATTCACTAGTCTTAGGTCAAAGATAACCCTAAATCAATAGTGATCAAAATTCTATAACCAGGCAAGGGGCAAACTTAATAATCATATAAGATAACACATAATCAAGCATTAAACAACCATAATTCAGATTATCATAGCAAACCCTAAGTTTTTGCTCGTAAAAACCCTAAGAAAATTTTCAAAAGATCAACACAAGTGTAAACTTACCCTCATTGTGTTGAAATCAAGTGTTGGAATTGGAAAATGATCTCAGAATAATGAAAAAGCGTCGGTTTTGGTTGCTATGTGTGTTTAAAGTGTGTTTTTATTTTTTTAGCGCATATGTTGAAAATGATATGTGTTCAAGTTACAAAAGCTTTCCTTGTTAAAAGAGCGGCGATCTTAGTTAAAAGATCGGCGGTTTTTCTCTGCAAATTTCTTAACAGTCTGCTATGAACTTCCAAAAGTCGTGAAAATCAAAACTATAAACTATAACAATCATAGAAATATGTACAATAGATATTCATTCATCTCTTATCAGAGGGATAATCATCAAGCATAAGCTTGAGATACAGTTTTATTCAAAATATGAAAAATAACATAGAAAATAAAAAATAAGAAAGGAACATTGTTTCAACTCCATTTTGTTACTCTTGTTGTTTCATGCAGTGAAATGGTCTTGTGACATGATGTCACTCAGCTTGTAGGAACCAGATGGATTCCTCTTGGTGTGCTTAGTCACAAAACCTTTCTCATACCCATTGCCATATGGGTCAACAATCTTAATATTAACAAGCCATTTCCTATCTCCTTCACCCTTTGTGATTCCTCCAGAATAGTTTGGTGACCAATCAGTATGTTTGATTGATAATGGTAGTGATCCAAGTAAGGCAATTACTTTCTTCCAAACACAAACATTCCTAAATGGGTTAAGGTATTCTTGTTCAGCCAAAACTCTATCCATTGGGTCCTCATAATCATAGTACTTAGGACGTGTAGGTCCATAAATTGGCTTACCATTTTCATCTCTTTTTAGTGAGAACTCCTCCTCATCCTCACTATCACTTTCATCATCCTTGTTCCTTCTTACTTTTGTAGTTTCAAAATGGTGGCAAACCACCCCATCAAAAGTTGTCAACCTTTTCTTCCTTATGTCAAGAACTGATCCTAAGGTGTGAATAAAACTTCTTCCAACTACCAATGGTACATCTTTGTCAATAGGAACATCAAGTAGCAAGAAATTTGCCAGAATAGTATGTGTGCTAACTTGACATAGAACATCTAGCAATCTTCCCATGGTCTCAGCTTGTGACATGTCAAGCATTCTAATCTTATCAATCTTAGGTTTAACTTTTCCTCTTTCAAGCAACTTATAAATTTTTTAAGGCATCATATTAATATTGGAACCTGTATCAGCTAAAGCATGGTAGGTTAGGTTCCCTTCCAAACGAATTGGAAAAACAAAACATCCAGGATCCTCAAGTTCTCTAAGTACTTTATACCCTTTTACCACTTGTGTAGCAGCCTTTTCTTCATCATCATCTTCAACTTCTCCATCCATCTTAAGTCTATCCATGAGAATTCCGTCTAAAAGCTTTTTATGCTTGTCTGCATTCTTCAAAGTTTCAATAATGGGTCTCTTCTCATATAATAACATGATCCTAGCATACACATCAACTTCTAATTCTTCCCTAGTAAGCTCCTCTCTAGTTATTGGACGGTTTATGGTTAATGAAGGTCCTTCATTTCCATACTTCATTTTGTAAATTGGTTGTGGTTTGCTTTTTCAGTCTCTTACTTTTTCCCATCTTGCATACAAACTCAGGTGCTTCCAATAAAAGTTCATTAGGAAGTGGTGGCAAATCATCTTCACTAATCTCTGCAAGTAATGCATCAAGGTTTTGCAAATCTTCATCTATCATTGTTGCATCAGGCCAAATGGTAAGCAAACCATTGGCAAAGTCCACAATACTTCTAGCCAATTTCAAGAAGGGTATCCCAAGGATTACATTAGGTTCCCATTCATTTCCATTAGGATTGACATAGAATTCAACTAAAAACAACTCTCCTTTCAAACTTACTAAAAGTTTCTTAGTCACAATCATACTGCCATCCTCTCTCTTTTCACATTCTACACCTAGCATTTGAAGAATTCTTTATGTAGCAAGTTTTTATTATAGTCCAAGTCTGCAACAGCATCACAAGCATATAATTCTTCCACAAAACATGGTGTGAGAAATTTCAAATAGCAATCTGAGGTATCCATTTTACTAAAGGTATGAACCCTTTGTTCATTCTTCAAACCACTTTCAACTGTGTCTAAATCAGAGAAATTGTTCTCTCCAATACTTTCTAATTCATCAATCCATCCACAGCTATTCTCCAATTCCAACTTCTTTCCTAGCCTATTGTTTTGACTCATGGCTAAAATAGCTAAAATGTGCAAAAACATCAAATGAAACATTAATAGGTTAGTCAAATAAGTTATAAGCACATATTCATACTCCAATAATCTCATATAACTCATATATGTCAAGATATGCGTTTGTTTTATCATCATAGAAGAGAAACAAGTCTTTTGTAAAGATTTTTGCAAATAAGTTCGGCGTACTTTAAGAAAAGTGCGGCGGTTACGCGATTTTTTAGCCATTTTATTTGAATTTCTCTAGAAATACGGCAGTCTTAGGAATAAAACTGGCGTGCTTCTGGGTTTTATCAACTCATCATAAGAGATATAATCATTCATAAACTCAAATAATAGTTGAAAACATATTGCAATTATCATATCATTCATAAGAGCAATCCAATATAACATTCTCAAGCAAACAACTAAAAAATAAAAGCAAAATATTTTTGTGATTTTCATTTTCACGTGCAATTTATACTTATGCAGTAATTCAGATAGTAAAAACAAAAGAAAAATGAATCTTATGTTCTTAAAACCTGGATAAAGCATTATACAAGTTTGTTTTGGGGGTTTTTTGAAATTAAATCCAACTGTTTCTTCAAATGTACTGAAAATGCGGCGGTTTTTGTCTGAAAAACCGGCGTTCTTTGTTTCTCAGAGTCCAAATTCTTCCAAATTTTTTGTAATAGAACTTTGTATTAAGTAAGTAAAAACTAACATAAAGATCAAATTAACCTCCCAGACAGCGGCGCTAAAAACTTTGATGTGTTTCGAAAGCTTTAAATTTATAAGATAAGTTTCACCATTTCCTTAATACACAAAACACATGGGTAAAAGTATAACCCCATTAATTGTAAAGGATTTAGGTAAGACCAGGTCGTACCAAGAGAGTTAATGGTTCCTTATGCCAGCTATGATTAACAAAATTAGATTCCAATGATTTTTACTTATCACTAAAATCGTTTTTGTTGGATTTAAGATTTTTGTATTGTTTCTCCCAATTGATTTAAAAGTTTGTTTATTCAAGGCAGAGCACATGAGAATCATAAGCAATAGTATTACAGAAATAACATGGACAAAGCATAGAAGTAAAGCATGATTTTATAAACACAAAATGCATAAAGTGTTGTCCAAGTATGAAATATAAAGTATGTATTTCCTCTACTCAAGTCGTTAGACATGAGACTAGCTCTTAAAAATGTCATAATCAAGGTTATCATTTGTTTTACTAAGCAATTCTCACAAGCATAGCAATGACTTGTTATAAATAGACAATTTATAATATAATCAACATGATTGAATCTTTCGACCTTTAAGCAATCACAATGATCAATCAAGACAAATGATAATAGACTAAATAATGACATATCAAATGCATATATCATAGATTCAATATTCATGATACAATTCACATAACAATCATGGCAAAAGTGCCTCGAATAAACATAAGGTTACTACTCCATATTCTTAATAAAGTAAAACATGTAAACAAGTATTATCATCATAACAACGAATGTATACCAAAGTTTCTCGTGCTCCAAGGTGTTTCTCCAGGTATGGTAGTATCTCCAACTCCTTAGCTAGTGGTTTTGGTGCAAACCACTACTAAACTGTTTCTTAGTGATCAAGATATTGTTGTTGATTGAGGTGTGTTGGTATCACTGATTTGGACCTCTATTTATAGTGCAAAGGCAACCCTAATACGTCCATGGTGAGTAATGACAAGCAAATGATCGGACTCTTCATTGATGTGACTCATTAATGTAGAAATGCATAACTGTCATTAGAAGTGTGCTGCACAATTGGTGTAAAACCAACGAACTTCTCTATTACGTAACCGGCGCTCTTTCTGAATATAACCGGCGTATTTGATTGTTTGACTCGTGTTTGTATAGTTGACCAAAGGTGCATTAAGAGGCGCGATTTCTCCATAAGATCGACATGCTTTTGTTCAAACTAATAATAATTATCTTGAGTTATTAATTTCTTGTGCTTCTTGCGTCATTTCACCAATCTCCAATCCTACACATTTATTCACGTATAAGTACCAAAAGTCCTAATAATAAGGTTATTTTCTATATAATTTACATAATATCGAGGGTATAAATATGTATAATACAAGACTCATCAGACATCATCACTAACTTGGCAGTTGCATTGAAGCAGGTATGTTGTTTTTGTGATCAGTAACGTGTTAAAAGTATTTAACAAATTGATCTTTTAAATGATAAATGCCTTTTATATAAAAATATGAAACAAGAGCAGAATGCAAGGCTTCTCAAAAGATTAATACTCTCACATAAGAATACGGAAAACTTATCATTGCAGCAAATGGATTGTTATGTACTCGGGTTGTCATTAATAGATGGTTTGATGGAAATGCTTATATGTTAGGGGTGTGTGTATAATGTAGGTTGGTTGCTACATCAACAACAATGAAAAAATTGACTTTAAGAAGATTATATGAGAGCATTTGAACAAAGAGTATATGGAGGTGATAATCTGATATATATTTGTATTTATACCCAAAAGCTTGAATTTATAGCGGGAACTAAGCTCATGTTTGCTGTATTGCATTCCCAGTATGTATTATAGTTGATTTATCCCATTAAGGAAGTTATATGTAGCATAACTGTATGTTGTTATGAAATATGGTTACTTTAAATGAACATTCAATACTTTGTTGCATAAATGGTATGTTTTTAACATTTTTGCATAACTATACACTAATAATTTTTTCATTTAAATACCATTCCCGCAGCAACACGCGGGTTAACCCACTCATTATAACTAAAGTACATTTAGTGTGGATTGCACTATTCCTTTTTTGGCCTGTTTGGTTAAGCAGATAGGCCCAAACCCGCACCACTTAATATTACCCGGGTCCGCCTATACTTATCCCCTCTCACATCTCTCTCACAACTTTTCCGGTTTACCGGCGATCCGATGGAGCAAAAAAGACCGAATGCCGACCCACCCCGAAATGAATCCGGGGCATCTGTAGTGAATTATGTGTGTGTGGCTACAATATCATCTACAAGAAACTGATTATTTTAATGGGGTACAATATCTATGTGAGAAATTCATTGTTTGTGGTTGTATTTTAGCCATTTGTACTCTTTTTTTCATATCTACATGTTTATGGCTATATTATTTTTGGTTTCTGGATTCTTCATAAGCGCACACACACATAGTAAAACTCACCCACTTAGATCTAGGGTTCATCATTTTTTTAAGTTTGTATTTTTAGTCGCATGTTTATGTTTAATTACAGGTTTTAAGTATTTCGAGTGGGATGCATGAATTGCAAAAAAGGATGAAGTCCCACTACCACAAATTTTTTTAGAAGGTATATGATTATTCATTTTTTTTTACTGATCTGTGCTTATTCCTTATGTTTTTGTTTTGTTATAATTTTGTTGTTAAAAATCGTAGTAAAAAAATGGATGTTAGGTTAGATATAGGCATAAAAGTCTGAAAATAAGCTGAAACAATTATTTGGTTGGTGCTTATAGTCTTAGGGTGAAAATTAGGATGTTTACGTGTTTATGATTTTATGTGATTATGATATTTATGTGATTTTGTTTTATCAGAGGTGTTTGGATTAACTTATTTTCTTGGCTTATGAGCTTATTTACTCAGGGGGGGATTAAGAATTCAAGGTGAGTTTTTGGGTGGTAATTTTGTTTGCTTATTTGCTTCAAGGTGAGTGATATGTTTTTAGTTGTGATGGATACTTGATTGGGTTTTGTTTTCCAGGTAACTAACGGAGCTGAAGGCGAGTATAGGTTGCAATACCATGCTGAGGTATAATATTTTTGATTTTAGCTTTTGTTGCGAAATCGAGTTGTTTATGCAGTTATGTTACTTTGTATGCTGTTTTGGTGCCCGCATTTATACTCGATCCGAGCCTTAATTGTTAATTTTTGATCCTTGTTATTGATATAAAGGTATGTTTTTTTTGTTGAAATTGGGTTTTAAATTGAATATAGTGGTTTGTTTGAAGTTGCATAGGTGATTGGATTGTTGAAAATTGTGATTGTTTGCTTACTTTTAACCTGAAAAGTTGCTTGGATTTATCTGTTTATTATGGGCTGACATAAGCAGTTTTCAATAACTATTTTTTATTTAGTGTTTGGATTGTTGGTGATGGTTTTGTGGTTTGTGTGTTTAGGTCGGTGCAGATGGATGGTGTTCGTGTGCAATATGTGCTTGAGGAGTCTAATGGACCATAATGTACCAAGCCAAACAATCTAATACTTGATACAAAAAATGGACTGCTTGAAAGATAACTACAGAG
>JARVZY010007013.1:0-24672 GCA_030686995.1 Artemisia argyi | reverse complement strand
AAAACTAATCATGTTCCCCATAGTTTGGAATTGCATTCTCACTTAGTGTAAACATGTTTGCTAAATCACCCCATGTCAAATTTTTGCAAAAATTTCTCACAAGTAGGACAAATATTTTTTTCGTCTCACATTGAGAATACAAAATCAAAACGTTATGTTCAAAACATCACTTGCATAATGTCTCTTGAATGCTAAAGGGAATACATAACCAATATGTATTTTCGGGTACATTCAAACGAAGCTACATTGAACTAGGAGTGTTTGGGTTATCTTTTGTTTTATAACAAAACTTGCATTATAAAACGTTTTGATGCATCAAAATGAGTCAAGATAACCACACCTCCAAATAGTTTTCATATAGGCACACACTAGAACATCCACATTATATTAAGTAGTTTACTTAAACTAAAATGTGAAAATTTTGTTGTTCTAGGTATCATCATGCCTCCTCTAACCCACTACGACCACAAGGACACAATTAAGTACCTACCAAAACACCACAAAACCAAAGGCCTTACCCCAAACCAAGTCAACATTTTCAAAGCCTTAGAAAAACACTATGTCCATGAGGGTAGAACCATTGACCCGTCTTTCCTAGAAGGCACAAACCTTTATGCCGAATTTGCCGCAATCAACTTTGAGTGTCTTTTGACTATCGACGAGCCTATTTGTCCTAGATTCATCCTAGAATTCTATGCTTCCGTCACCCTCTCCACGGGTGATTATGATTTCATATCCGTCAACTTTAGGGCTACTGGTAACCAATACTCCTTCACTCTTGAGGAGTTTTGCTCAAATCCTAGGGGTCCCAAACCATGGTACTTGTATCTACTCCGATTTGCACTCCCTCTTAGCCCTTGACACCCTCGATGACCGTTTCCATCCTTATGACACCCCTCTTGTGTCAAAAGATGTACTTCATAACCACCTCTTTATTAGGACAACCAACACTAGGAGAACCCGTGGGGGAATGAGGTCGAGAAGGATCCATATGGAATGGAACTTAATGAACTCTTGCCCCAATTCAAGAAATGGAAGGAAGTCCTTAGAGCTAATGTTATAAGCACCATAGGAAATCGAGACCATATCAACCTTTGCCTATGCTACATGCTCTACTCTTTGTCCGTTAGGCAACCTTTCAATCTTGCCTACTACATGGCTAAGAGAATGGCCGACATTCCCGTGCATGGCACAACGGCTATGCCGTATGGAATGCTCTTGACCCGTCTCTTTAGGTTCATTTCACCCATTCCACCAACTCCTAACCGTCTTCGTCTTGACTACTCTCTCATCCCTCACACCTTTGTTCCACTTAGTGATAAGAGAATGTACAAAGCCCAAGGAAAACGCCCACATCCTCCTACCTCATCTTCATCTTCCTCAATAAGTGAAGATGACAATTTGCCAAACTCTAGACTCCCACCTCTAGAATACCTTTCCCAACTTCTGGATATTCCAAATGAGTCGGAGGAGTTCAAGCAAACAAAGGGGATGTTCAAAAACATCGGGAGATTCCTCGGGAAGATGAAGAAGAAGATGGACCGTCAATGAGTGCGGGTGTGTTAGGAGTGTTTGGCACAAGGTGCTATTGAAACAATTTGGTCGTTTAAACAATATTTGTGATGTATTTGTGTGTTAGTACAATGTTTGATACACTTTGGAACATGTTAGAACTAACAATGTTGCAGGAAAACAACTTTTGGCAAGTTGTTAAATTTTCATGCTTATCAAATTTTCACTAAGTATAGTGAATGTCGTTACCCCACGGTCAAAGTCTTATGATATGCGTGTTTACATGTCTAATTTTTGTATTTCCTAACCAGGTATGTATTATATTTTTGGTTTTAGGACTTTTCGAAAATTTTGAAAATCGTCTCGCGGGTTAAAAACGCGGACTGTCTACTTTTGCAGCACTGGCGGATCAGGCGGATCCCAAAAATGGGTTCCGCCAGTACAAATTCTGGGTATCCCAGATTTGGCCCAACGGACCAGACGGAACCCTCATTTGGGTTCCGCCTGTGTATTCTGAGGGTGCCGCCAGTAGCCTGCAGAATTTTTTTTTTCATTTTCAACATTTCAACATCCAAACACCAAAATCCAATTCTTTTAGCTAGATATCCATTACTTGCAATGTGTTTAGCTTACTAAGGTACTTAGCATTCCTTATAACTCACCCAAAACCATTTCCCGCCAAAATTCAAAAATAGCCATAACCACCTCAAGTCTCCTTCACACATAAAGGAAGGATCCCTTCTAAAGGATCCTTGAAATCCCTGAGATTTTTCCATCAAACAAACTCACCAAAACCACTAAGCATTTAGTGCAAAACTTGTCTTCTCACTTCACCATTTTCATTGGATTGACTTCCATGACATAACAACCCACAATTAAGTTTTCCAAATCATTAGGAACCACCATTTTTGTATGGACTAACATCAAATCCAAACACTCCTTCCCACAAACCTTCATCACTCTAAATTAAACCATCCTAAACAGTATCAAACCACACCTTCTTTATCAAAATTTCTAAAACTTTAAAACATTTTAACCATGACCAAGTCAACAAACACCTCTCAACCATCACGACCCATCCGGAGAACCGCCCGGATAAGTGTGAAACCACTATGGTCAAACCAATCCATCAACCTTAGCTCCTCATCATCGGAGGAATTCACATCACCCATAAAAAATGAACACTTTTTGAATCTTGCATCTCCATCTCCATCACCCAAACAACCAAATGCGCACACTCCACCACCTACTAAATCACCTATTGACCCAACTCCACCAAGTGCTCCAACCCAACCATCAAAGACTTCATCACCATCACCATTACCAAAAATTGAACCTATGGAGCTTTTCGGGTCTCCTCCAACATCACCACACCCGTATGTCCAAGATTTAAATGATCTTCCACCAAGACATACCCAACCACCACCTTTTGCAAATCAATCACCAAGGTCAATTCTTGACCTTGATGAAGATCTTGAACTTACCCAACCACCACAACAAGTGTACCAACCACCCAAACCGTTGTTATTTCACCCAATCTACCGTGAAATCCATGGTCCTCTTTATGGAGAACCAAATTTTGAACACCATGATCACCCAACTCCACCACCTTTTCAACCCCAAACCTTTGAGTCTTTCTTTCCCTCTTATGAGGAAATACAAAGCATGGTTGACAACCACCTTCATCAAGTAATGGAATTTCAAACCACTTTGCTTGACTCAATACCAAATCCATCCTCCACCCAAGAACCAAAACCAAACCAACCCCTAAGCCAAGAAACCAAAACCAACCCATTTTCACCCACCCATCCACATGTTTGCTCAAATTGTGAGCAAATGGGTGATAGCATCAAAACCTTGCTTCACCAATTCCAAAATGAAACCCGGTTTGCACTCCAACATGTCATTGAACGTTTGGATGCACTTTCCCACCCCAACAAATCCTAGACAACCCTTGGAGGCCGTTTTTGCCCCAATTTAGGAATGTAGGATTTTATTTTATTTTTTATTTTTCTTGGTTATTTTTTTTAAGTAGAAGAATAGTTAACATTTCTTGTCTTTTGACTTTTATAAGTCAAAATTTTACTTGGAATGATATTTCTTTCTACTTACTTTTGTGCATTGTTGGTTGATCATTGTTGTGTTGTCAATGTGGTTGCAATGTGTATGGTAACTACAAGCTTGACTATATATATCACCAACTAACCATTTTATTGTAGGTCTCAAAATCCATGTTTCCCATATTGGTACTCCATTTAGGGGGAGTATCGACCAAGGGGGAGTATGGCCATTATTCCGCTTCGCTACTCTACTTTTTGTTTCGACAAAAAGGGAGAGAAATATATTAAACCTTCAATACTTGATGTGCTTCTCGTCTCTTAAGTAAAACAAGGTTAATATAATTTTTTTGAAGTCTTGAAAACCAAGATTTTGCGTGTTACTTAAAAACAAAGTTTATGTTTTGTCATCAACAAAAAGGGGGAGATTGTTAATACAAATATCGCCTAAAAACGTTATTTATATTTTACGATCTTCGCTAAGTTTTGTTAACGACAAAATGTAAACTTTAGTTTTTAAGCAAAACATAATTTTAGTTTTTAAGACTTGCATAAACTAGACTTTTGCTGCATTTTACATTTCATAAAACACAACACAAGTTTATTTCTTAAATTAGAAATAGTCACATCACATTTATGGCAAGTTTTGTCATTATGCATTTATGGAAAGAAATGTGTTTGACTTGCTTTGATGTTGCTTACAAGTTTTGTGTTTGACTTGATTTAAGTGATGTGGCATTGTTTGGTTGCTAGGAGTTATGAGACAAGACCTTGTTTGGTTTGAAGAGTTATTGCAAAAACCTACTGCAGACCCGGCGGTACCCTGGGGGTACACGGGCGGAACCCATCTGAGGGTTCCGCTTGATCCGCCAAGCATGCAGTGTGGTGTGCTATAAATACCAAGCCATAACTTGATTTTTTGGCTAACCTCTTGAGATCATATTTTACAGACACACTCATCTTTTCTTCTAACCTCTTAACATTGTAAATGTGAAGTTTCCTTTTGTAGCAAAGTAGCTCACAAGGTCATCAAAAGTTACAAGTTTCCAACACAACGTTGCAAGACTTGTTAGCTTAGTATTGTGTAAACTCTTATTATTTACACGTCATTTGTTTGTGTATATTCTGTAGTGAGTGGTTAGTATTTTAGTCCTCAAAATACAAAGAGTGTTGGGAGTTGTTGTACCCTAGTAAAAGAACTAAACGGGAGTGGTTGTGCCCTTGTAAAAGAACTCGACATCTAGCTTTGTGTCGGTAAAAGTATAAGCGACGTGTAAGGTTTTCTCCGCCGGTGAAAGGAGCTTGTTGACTAGTGAAAGAAACTCTCGAGTTGGATACTCGGGGCGTGGACGTAGGGCAAGGAAATAGAGTCCTTGTAGCCGAACCACGATAAATACTCGTGTTATGGTTTGATCGTTTCTTTCATTTACTTACTTGTTATATATTGTGTTTGTGCATATATCTTTGATCAAACAGAAAGTTTCAAAGCTAACTAAACAAGTTAAAAAGATTTTAAACGGTAAACTATTCAACCCCCTTCTAGTTTTCCACACGTTCCTTAAGTTACCATGATAAGGTAACCATTTTCGACCCTTAATACAACGAGTTCCGTCTGAACTTATCTCGAAAGCCTTATCCATCCCTCGTAAATTCTCAAGTTTATGATCCTTCATATCGAGGGCTTCATTCTGGACTTTGAGTATTTGAGAAGGTAGATTCGAATGAAGAGTCATTACTAATGATCTAACTCTAAGTGGTTTGATTCGTTCCTTTCGGCTCAAAGCATCCGCTACTACGTTAGCTTAGCCAGGATGATAACGAATCTCATAATCGTAATCAGCAAGCAGTTCTACCCATCGACGTTGTCTCATGTTCAACTATTTTTGATCAAGAATATGCTGTAGGCTTTTGTGATCAGTGAAAACCGTACACTTAGTGCCATACAGATAATGTCTCCATATTCTTAGAGCGAACACCACTGCTCCTAATTCTACATCATGTGTAGTGTAGTTTTCTTTATGTTTAGTGAGTTGTCGTGATGCATAAGCGATTACTTTATCTGTTTGCATTAATACGGATCCAATATCTCTTCGAGAAGCATCATAGTAGACGAAAAAATTATCGTTTCCCTCTGGTAATGTTAGGATCGGAGCTTCACACAACTTTCTCTTCAAAAGTTGGAAAGCTATCTCTTGATCTTTTCCCCAGTCAAACTTCCTGTTTTTCTGGGTTAGCTCTGTCAAAGGTTTAGCTATTTTTGAAAATCCTTCAATAAACCTTCGATAGTAGCCCGCAAGTCCTAAGAATTTTCGTATCTCTGTAGGATTCTTAGGTTGCGACCAATCTTTAACGTCTTTGAATTTTTTTTGGATCGACACGAAGTCCTTGTTTATCTATCATGTGTCCGAGAAATTGCACAACACTAATCCAGAATTCACACTTAGAGAACTTTGCATAAAGTTTCTTCGTCTTAAGCAGTTCTAGGATTATTCTCAAGTGTTTAGCGTGCTCTTTCTCATTACGTGAATAGATAAGGATATCATCTATGAACACTATAACAAATTTATCCAAGTATGGTTTACACACCCGATTCATGAGATCCATGAAAACCGCTGGTGCGTTTGTCAAACCAAATGGCATAACTTGAAATTCATAGTGCCCATATCTCGTTCTGAAAGCGGTCTTAGGGTTATCTTCTTCCCTCACTCTCAGTTGATGATAGTCTGATCATAAGTCAATTTTTGAGTATACGCTTGAACCTTGTAGTTGATCAAATAGGTCATCAATCCGGGGTAATGGGTATCGATTTTTGATAGTGAGTTTGTTTAATCCACGATAATCGATACACATCCTCATAGATCCGTCTTTCTTCTTTACGAATAGGACAGGAGCTCCCCAGGGTGATGTACTTGGACGTATAAAACCTCGATCGGTTAATTCCTAGAGTTGTTCAGAGAGTTCCTTCATCTCTGAAGGGGCTAACCTATAGGGGGCTTGGGCTATAGGTGTTGCTCCGGGAATTAAGTCGATTTGAAATTCAATTTGACGAATCGGAGGTAAGCCAGGTAAATCCTTAGAAAAAACTTTTGGGTATTCCCTGACTACAGGAATCTCCTCTAGTCGTTTTTCATCTGGCTTAGTCTCCGTTACTTGTACCACAAAAACTTGACAACCTCGTGACATGCATCGTTTTGTTTTGGTACATGAAATGAAGTTAAGTCTAGTTCTACTTTGATCTCCTCGGATATTTAAAGTCTCACCGTTGATAGGTACATGGACGATTTTCTCGTCACAAAGAATCTTTGCTTGATTCTTGGACAACCAATCCATTCCCACAACAACGTCAAAACTACCGAGCCTAATAGGTATGAGATCGATCTCAAAGTGGTGGTTAAGTAATGTTAGGGTACAACCCTTAATGACCGTGTTAGTACTAACTAAGTTTCCGTCGGCCATTTCTATCTCATAATAATTATCTAAAGCTATGGGTTTTATCCTAAGTCTAGAGGCTAAGGGTATAGATACAAAACTTCTATCTGCTCCAGAATCAAATAATATTTTAACTAAATGATGATTTAAAAGAAACTTACCCGTGACTACGATGGGATCTTGTGGATCATTCCTATCCCTCAACATGTATGCTCTACCCTGGGCACCATCAGTATTCCTTTTTGGGCATTTATTCATGTAATGACCCTTTTCCCCGCAAGTATGACAAATGACTGTTGCTGGTGGTGGATTTCCTCCAGCAACTGGTCTTTTGTTCTTGCAATCCTTTGAGTAATGGCCCACCTTGTTGCATATGTTACATTTAATGACACAAGGCCCTGTGTGATGCCAGCTGCATCTCCTACACAGAGGGGCACTTCCAGCATACCCACTTTTCTCATTTAAAGTGGTGGCATAAGCTCTTGCATTATCTTGCCTTGGTTGAGGATAGGGATTCGTATGATTACCTCCAGTGTATTACGGTTACTACCGAAAGCTCTCCCATCGTAGAACTTTCGCTTATTATCGTAGGGCACTGGCACATGGTTGTGCTTTGTTACTTGGTCCATTAACCTTAAGGTTATATTAATGGCCTCCTCTAACGTTTGAGGTTTAGAGGCTGTAACATTCCCTTCGATACTCCGGGGCAAACCTCCGATGAAAACTTCTATCATCTTTTCAACAGTTGGTACCATTGTAGGGCACAAAGTAGCCAACTCTTGAAATCTCCTAATATAAGTTTTAACATCGTTCCCCTTCACAGTTAAGTTATAAAATTCATCCTCCATTTTCTTGACTTCTGTCCGAGGGCAGTATTTCTTAATCATAAATTTCTTAAATTCAACCCAAGATTTTTGATACTCCGGGGCAAACCTCCGATAACATAGTTGTTAGATGGGTGTGTTTATACAACGTAAGGTTGGTTATGTAATGATTTTTGATAAATTGTAATTATCATGTTTCATTATGATTTAGTAGTGTTTTTTTAGCGTCGTGTGATCGCATATTTGTTATCGGAGTTAGGAGAAGTGAACATGTTTGAAGACCCTATAGACGCATGTGCGGAAGACAGTGAAGACGACTTTCGAGATACCTTGTATGAAAACAAAATATGTAGAGTAAATGCGGGAGGCAGTTTAAAAATCGGTGAATATTCTAACGTATCTGTTAGCAACGGCAAGCATCATGTTATAGTATTACAGATTATATATTTATGGTTCTGTATGTAGCCACAATCATGCTAAAAGGATCAATCCTACTAAATACAACAGACATGAGAGTAGCCGCAATCCTAGTATGTAATGTGTTTGGTTCTTGCTGACAACTTGTAGAAATTAAATTAGTTACCTGTTGTTGGCATTTCATATCTGTGTATATTGCGGGCGTGTACAAAGTCAAAAGCTGGACTATCGTTTGTGTTGAAACTTTTTGTGTTATGGTCATAACTAATGAGTCATAGTAGTTACTTATTGACTAGTTCACACAAGTGTTATTGCTTCGTTTATAAAATACAACTTATTGGAACATTAATGATTGCAGCACCACAATTTTGGGAAATCCATGAGAAGCAGACTGCATGAGAAAGCCGACGAAATATCGAAGACTGTTATTACTCGTGGGGAGTTTCATTGGCAAACTAATAAAAGGCCAAATGATTGTGGTGTATTCGTTACGCGCCACATGGAGCATTACATGGGGTACACTATATTAAGGTGGGATTGCGGAATAGATGATGATACGAAGAAGCAAACAAACCAGTTGGTAAAATTGAGAAAGAAGTATGTTGCGCGACTATTGATTTCACAGTGCAACATTCATAAGGATAAAATTATGGCATATCTATCCGAATTTCGAGCAGCGAATGCTGTTGTCAAGACAAGGAAAGTCCCGCTCAGGGGCGTTTGAATGGAAAGATATGCATGAACAATTTTAATGCAAATCTTTTATGACTTGTTTATAGGTTTATCTGATTAGAAACATAGCTGAACAATAGGTTATTAGGAATGGTATTTTGTGTTTGCTTTAAGGGTCTTTTGTTATCTTTTGGGTTTATTTTTAGGGAAAATAATCTGAAAATGTTGGTAGTTTTTTAAGGACTGCAATTTTTATGTTTGTTGAATGCAGAAAATTAGTTAAGGAAATGTGGTTTTTGGTTAGTAATTATTCATGGTTTTGTAAATGATTTCTCTTATTGCATGTATGTTTTAGTTAGTAAATGAAACTTTGGATGGTTCTTATAAAGGCAACTAATGAAAACCATATATGTACGAGAACTTGAAGTCTTGCAACGATGTATGTTCAAAACATGCATGTTTTTAACATTTATGTCTTGAACATGTATGTTTTAAAAAAAATGAAAGCTTACAAACTAAATGTTTAAAACACGTATGTTCAAAACATGCATGTTTTGAACATTTATGTCTTGAACATGTATGTTTTAAAAAAATGAATGCTTATAAACTAAATGCTTAAAACACGGATGTTTGCATACACCTAAGTGTTTCAAAAAAAAAAAATATGTAACGAATGAAAACCATATATATTTGATAACATGGTGTTTATAAACTTGTATGTTTTAAAATATGCATTTTTAAAGTAACTATGTTTTGATGAATGTGTCATATTCGGAGAACATATATGTAAACCTGGACATGTTTGTTTATTAGTTTGTTAGTAGTTGAACACCGTAGTAGACCTTCTTTAAAGTTGAACAATTCTGTTATGAGAACATAGATGTTCTCATTAACATATATGTATTTGAACAATTGTATTATGGGAACATACATGCTCTCATGAACATATTGTATTTATTTTTGGTGCATACATGATCTCATGAACCACATTTGAAAATATATCAAACAACAACTTAAACATGTAACTAGAAAACACAGAAACATAATTTTGCATAAAACCAAAAAATCCAAGAATTAAAAAGGGATGCCACATAAACAAAATTGTTAAATAACTTAGATAAAGTTGCTTTTATTTTGATTATTGGTCCACATCTTACTCGTCATCTGAATAATCATCTTCATTGTCTTCGTCATCTTTGTGTGTTGCTTCTTCATTCCATTTTTTGGATCCTGATTTACGTACAGCAAACCTACAGCAAACCTACACTTAGCAGCATAAACATTTTACATGTTAAATGCTTTGTCAAACGTTTTAAAAATAGTGCCCCTTTTAGGTTTTTCATCAACAGGAACATCTGGGACCCAATATGTGTGTCCATTTGGTGTTGGAATGAACTCAGGATCAATATCAAAGACATCAACAACATCAACTTCTACAAATAATCAAAACACATGTATTAGCAAAATGACTTCATTAATCAAGGTACGAAATTGTAATTTTTATCAGAATTATAGTTGAATAACATAATTGTTTAAAGAACATAAATTCAGTTTCATTGGAATAAAAAAAAATTAATTCAATAATTAAGGTACAAAATTGTAATTTATTAAATATGCACCATGTAAAATCTATGAACATGCATGTTCATGGGAATATTCATAGTAACAAATGGTTATCTGGTGTGCAATGTGAATCGTACTACATAATTCTCATCTTGATCATGAAAGTGTTTGACTGATGACTATGTGAATACATACATATTATATTAACAAAACTTAAGAAAACATTATATAACATAACTTCAACAAACACTTTTGCAATTCAGTTAAAAATCATAAAATAAATAAACAAAACCATTTTTGTTGTCTTGATCATGATGCGGATTCTCCATAATCAGATCCTGTTTTGATAACAAAAGTGTTTGATTATTTTTTTTGCATAACGATGTCATCTTCGGTACGCGAATCTTTAACAATATCAACCATTTTTTTTAATGAAAGAAGAATTCTGGAATAGGGTTTGTATGATTCGTGAATTTTTGAGAAAAAGATCTGGAAAATAAAATTGTAAAATAAGAAACCGTATATTTGGCATGATTATAGGAAAATTTTGAGTTATCAGTTAAAGAGTGTGTGAATGTTAATTACCCTTAATGCCCCTACGAATTAATTAAATTAATTTAAAAAAAATAGTTCACTAAATTGTGATTGGTCAATGAGAGTTCTCGCAGTTCTCGCACTATATATATATATATATATATATATATATATATATATATATATATATATATATATATATATATATATATGTATGTATATGTAGGTTTGGGTTAAAATAAAAAGGGTCTTAAAATAAAAAGAATAAAAAGTCTCTGATGCAATAAATTTATAACTATGATGCAGTGAATTTAAATGTGATGCAGTAACTTATTAACTCCAATGCACTAACTGTGATGTCGTAACTTTTTATAAATGTGATGCAGTAAAATTTATAACTGTGATGCAGTGACTTAAAAATGTGATGCAGTAACTTTATAACTGTGATGCACCAAAATTCGCCTTCCTAGACTTTTTATTTTAAGAGACTTTTTATTATAACCCTACCCTGTATATGTATATATATATATATATACATATATATACATATACATATATATATATATATACATATATATATATAGATATACACACACACACACATATATATATATATATATATATATATATATATATATATATATATATATATATATATATATATATATATATATATATATTTACGTTTTCTACCCTAAACTTATAAACTTATAACAAATAGGCATATAACTTTCTAACTATTGCATATCTAGTCCCTAAACTATCATATTTAAAGAAATAACACACATAGTTCCTAGGTTATACTAATTTCTATTATTTACTCTTTTTACCCTTATGTTTATACTATTTGCTGTTTTGGTCCTTTTAGTTTTATATTTGTTTTATTAGTTTATTTTAATGTTTAATATATTGCAAACTTAGTCCTTATATATATATATATATATATATATATATATATATATATATATATATATATATATATATATATATATATATATATATTTACATTTTCTACCCTAAACTTATAACAAATAGGCATATAACTTTCTAACTATTGCATATCTAGTCCCTAAACTATCATATTTAAAGAAATAACACACATAGTTCCTAGGTTATACTAATTTCTATTATTTACTCTTTTTACCCTTATGTTTATACTATTTGCTGTTTTGGTCCTTTTAGTTTTATATTTGTTTTATTAGTTTATTTTAATGTTTAATATATTGCAAACTTAGTCCTTACACTAATATCTTCTAGAAAATGTCAAAAACAGTCCCTAGACTTTATAGTTTCAAGAATTTACAATATATACCCCTATGCATGTAATAATTTGCAAAACTAGTCCTAAATGCATATAATTCTATTTCTAGCATGACAATCTAGTTTCTAAGCTTAAATCTAACTCATGTAAGTTCAAATAAGTCACATAATGCAAGTTATATCAAGTAGGAAAGCAATGTAACACATAAACATGCAATTCGACCTAAAACTAGTGTAACGAGAGTAAACATGCATGCATGGCAATCTAGTGACTATCTAAGGCATCTAAAGACTATCTAAGTTCTATTCTAAGATAATTAGACGTAAAGTAAAGGTTACCTAGGTTAGGGGAGGGCTTACGAAGGGTTTCTAGGGCTCGCACGACTTCAAAATGCAACACAACCAAACCAAGGCCTAGCTACTTGCTTCCAATTGCTTTTAAGGACTTAGTAACACAGAAATGTGAGGTAGAGAGGGAGAGGAGAGGTGTGAGGAAGAATGAGAGGTGGAGGGGGTATTTATAGGGTGCGTAGAGGCGGTTTGGGTAGAAACGGGTTTATGGGTGTCGAAAAAGGGGAGGGCTGAGCAAGCAAGGCTAGGAGGTTTTGGCAGGTCTAAGGGTGACAAGGAAGAGCTATGGAGTAGCTAGGGGGCTGGAGTAGGCCGGTTGTGGTGGCGAGAAGCCATGAAAGGCGGTTCGAGCAAGAGTGATGACAAGGAGGTGCATCACCCACTTGCTTGGGTGCTTAGAGGTTCTAGGGTGATAGATTAGATATATTAAGGTGCTAGGGTGGTAGCTTGTTCATATTAAGGTGTTTAAGTAGTATAGTTTAGGTATTTAGGTCAAGTTTTAATCTAGTTTTGTTTTATAAGTGTTTAGGGTTTTATCTATGTTTTAGTATCTTAATTAAGGTCCTAATGATGTTTAGTAACTATTAGTATCTTATACTAAGTGATGGTAGCTTATGGTAAAGTTTTAACCTAGTTTTGACCTAGTTTCGGGAAGTTATGACCTATTTATGGTTTTATGCTTATATGACTTGTACCTAAGTTTCTAGGGGTTGTACTATATCCTAAGGGTTCTAATATATCCTAAGGTATCTATTCTAACTTATATCTAAGTCCTAAGCACTTTGCATGTAAGTTCAGATAGGCAGTTAGGGTTTTAAAGCTAATTGTAAACACATAGGTGCATTTAGGGTTTTCTAGCAACTATAGGGTAGTATAGTACTAGTTTTCTTAGTGAAATTATGTTTATTACCTATACTTGACATACCTGGATGTTTACTTCAAGTAAACATAGTAGTGGTTGGCATAGGTGGATACATGAGCTTGTCTGGGGGTTAGTTAGGTTATAATGATATATAAAAGAAAAAATTTAACTTGGGAAAATCCTATAGGCATTTCTAATCCTAGTGTTCTCTAATAAGGGCCTAAGTTAAGTTAGTAAGGCATTTCTAATCCTAGGGTGCTAGTGAGGGCCTAATCTAAGTTAATAAGGCATAACCTAAGGGGAAGTTAGTGGTTTTGTGACAATGTGAGGCTGTGGAAAATGGGTTTAGTGAGTGCTTTAACTCAGTGTTGGGTTTAGTGGAAAATGACAGTGTTGGTAGTGATGTTAGGGGATCTGATATTCCAGGTATGCATACCCCACAACAGCAAAGTGCATTTAGAAAGGTTGGTGGAGTTCAATATGCAACATGAGGTGCACCAAGTAGTTTAGGGCAAGCAAGTGGTCTACTAATGCAAGTGAAGCAAGATCAGCATATCCAAGTTAGGGAAGTCAGGTAACTCAAAATCAAGCAAGTTTGCCTATCCCAACTCAAGCTAGTCAAGTCATTCAAGCAAGTCAACCAATACAACCAACTCAACCAAGACAAGTTGTCATATCTGCTTAAGCAAGAAGGTTACCAAGCCAGAGGATCCTACAAAAGAAGTTGACAACAAAATTTCATGGTGAAGGAAGCTCACAGGACCAAGCAATGGAGTTGGATTAACTAGTTTAGTATCTTTATGTTGCCATATTTTGTGTATTATTTTTGGCAATCATGAACTTGCAAATATGTAGTTAACTATGTTAGGATGCTAATTAACTTAAAATTGCCATCTTTTGTGTATTAATTTGGGCAATTAACTTACCTATGCAGTAATGAATATGTACTTTGACTTTGAAAACTCAACTCTTTATGTTATTGCATTAAAATGACTATGATAGTCATATTCAGTGTATGTGTACCTTGAATTTGGGCAATTTACTGTTTTTTTTTCTCATCCTACATTTTTGACAGTTGCATGCTACTTTAAAAATAACATGCCTGCACAATTGAACTTTTGACAGTTACACTTTGACAACTTTTATGTCAAACATGTATCATTGATTTTTTGGGAGTTACACTTTGACTACTTTTATGGTATTGAAAAACGCCTACCTACCATACACATTACTTCTATAAAATGGATACACACCTTACAAAAACAAAGCACCACATCCACATTGAAATTGACTATCATAAACCAAACCAATAAGTTCCAACAAGAAAGGTTTGGCCAACTTAACTATCTTTGCACTGTTTTTAATATTTGGAGTAATTTTTAACCTTTTTTTTATTTTTTATTTATTTTTGTGTTCAGAGATCATATAAATTTCATCAAGTGAATCAAGTGAATCTTCTACAGAATGGCCAGTAGCACCATCATGGGAAGACTACTTTTCAAAAGGTTATGTTGGTTTAGGCTTAACAAAGGAGGATGCAAGGAAGAATCCAACTTCAAAGCAGAGTGCCAAAGAACCATTTGATTCCAAAGAAGCATTTGATGCAAGGGTTAAGGTTTTAGGCCTTTCAAATGCTGAAACTTGTGCAGAGCATGGTATCAAACCATCGTCTCCCAAAATTCCCAAAGAATGTTCAAAAGGGAAGGGGGAAAAACAAGGGGTTAGTTGAATGTTAGGTAATTTGAATGTTGGTCCTTTGTCTCTTGCTCACATGCCCTTGGAATAAAACTTTGACTTTCTAAAGTCAAATTTCAAATATGATGCATTACCATTACCATTACCATTACCATTACCATTACCTGTTAAGCATGATAAAGACAATTGCAAATCTTTATACCATGTGTGGAAAACTAGAAGGGGGGGGGGGGGGTTGAATAGTTTTCCCTTCTTTTTCGTTTTATAAAAACTTTGTTTCAAAATGTTGATTAGAATTTATTCAATTGTTTGTTTGAAAAACCTTCAATTAGATTTTAGTATAAAAGCAACATATAATCAATATGATCAATTATATATGTGAACTTTTAGATTAGTTTTCAAAACTTAGTTTTATGAATGAAGCATAGATCAAACTTTATGTGTATAAGTTTTCCTTTTAAAATCTTAAAACGTTTTGTATCAAATTATCGATTAAGTTAAGCTCAACATGAGAAGTGTTAAATATATATATTAGTCCATTTGACCATAACATACAATTATATGTCCTATCACACTATTAACTTCTATGTACAACACATTCAATCATCACAACAATATAAGCAACAATTAAGACATATAGGCAAGCATAGATATAAAGCGATAAATGCAAGAATGAATGAAAAGAGATGAGAGAAAGAACATGCAAACCGAACACGATGATTTATAGTGGTTCGGCTACAAGGACACCTTCCTTGTTCCTACTCCACTCCCCGAGTCACCTACTCGAGAGTTTTCTTCACTACTCAACAAGCTCCCTTTTGGCGGAGAAAACCTTACACACCAATTTACACACCACAATAACTTCACACCTTAATCACAACAACTACACACCTATTCACTACTTAATCACACCACTTCTTCACACCTATCTTCTACACACCAATATTCTACACACCAATCATCTACACACCAATCATCTACACACCAATCTTCTACACACCAATCTTCTATACTCTTCACACCTATCTTCTTCACTCCTAACTTCTTCACAACTTAATACTTCCTAACTCTTTCTTCACACCAAGAGTATATTCACACCTTCAAGGCACTAATGTCTTGACACCTTCAAGCCACTAATGTCTTCACAACTTCAATGCATTAATGTCTTGACACCTTCAAGCCACTAATGTCTTCACAACTTCAATGCATTAATGTCTTGACACCTTCAAGCCACTAATGTCTTCACAACTTCACATAAGCACTAACTAGATCCTAATACATCTTTGGGTTTATGATAGGGAGGATACTTCTCTTGCACTTTAAGTGATGAAAGATTGGATCACTTGAAACAAAGATTAACAATCTTATGATCAAAGGGTTTTAGAAGGATGTTTAGAGAGAATTGGATCTGAAAATATTTGTGCAAAAGGTTGGAAAAATTCCAGGTTTGAGGTGGTATTTATAGGGAAAAATTTCTGACAAAATCTGACAGGGGAGCGTGGCCGGTCCCCTTAATTGTGTGCCGGTCCCCTTAAAATTAAGGGGGCCGCCCTACTGAAACGGCCATATTTTCTGTCTTTTAGTGGGGAAAGTTTATTTGGTGAAAAACTAACTAATTTTGGTTAAAAGTTTGAAATCATATATTTAGTATGATTAAAACATTTTTCTTTATTACCAAAAGTGTTTTTCAAAAATATATAATAAGTTTATATAATTAAATAAACTTTGTATTAGTTAATTAAATACCCCTTTGATCATGAAATGTATTAAACACTTGTTTATCCATACCTTAAGTGATTGTTGAAGCATACTTGAGACGTTGAGATGTCGAGGCTTGTTGACGTAAGAATGCATAGATGAATTGTGATCACAAGTAACTTAAGCACTTTACGTTATATGTTGTAACTTACATTTTTGTCATCATCAAAACATGAAGAGGATGTTTAGATTAAATATCGTAATATTCATGCCAACAATCTCCCCCTTTTTGATGATGACAAACTATGTAAACTATAACTTATAGTAAAATGTATAAGTTACTTGTTTACACTTCTTCTCCCCCTTTTGTCGAAGCAAAAAGGTGGACTCTAAATGTGACTTCTACAATGCTTGAACTCTTGAGATAGAATATAAAAGGCGAGCTTGCATCATCGTAAGTGAAGCCTTGATCCTATCAACCTCAATGCTCCCCCTTGGTGTATGCTCCCCCTTGGTGTATGCTCAAAACTTGTTTTGGCTACCAAAGAATCGAGCGGTGAAGTAATCCTTCAAAACAAAGTTAGTAGACAAGTGCACATGTATATAATGATGATAATGGATATATGCATGAAACTAATAGGGGAACAATATATGGACATATTAGGTATATGCACTAAAAGTATGACACATGCAATTATTGTTTTTAAAACAAAACCTAAATCCAAAAGAAAATTTAGAATCTAATGCAAAGATTAGAACCTAGGAAAATGTAGGGGAATGAGGAGGGATGAGCGTGAATGTAAAGGGAAGGTGATGACAAAGGGTTGACAATTATGGTTTGGATTAATATATCGTTCGACAAGGGTGGATGATAGGGAATCATGGGATTTTTTAGGTGTTTTGTTGGTTGACGACCGAAGGTGGATATGTGAAATGAGGTGGTGATGAGTCGACAACACTTGATCATGAGTCGACAACACTTGAAGCTTGGATTTCTTCATTGTGTTCTTCACTTGCTAGTAAGTGGAAATGATGCATTTCGTAATGAAATTCACTTGGATGAGGTGGTGATAACTTTTGGTGGTGGAGATAATTGTGAGTTGATATATTCTTTGATGGATGGAGTGGTGGATTTGAAGAGGGGTTTGTTGGTTGAGGGTTTTGATGTTGTTCAAGTGATGGGGTTTGTTGAGATCTAGTAAGAAGATACTCAATCCAGGTAAAGTGCTCATTCAAAGCAATGGTATGTTGTTGAAGGAAGATGCAACAAGGGCAATTGTTAACATGCTTCTCAATTTGGTTAATGTTATGTGGTGATGATGGTGAGCTTGATTGAGGTGGATCCAAATTGCGTTGAGCAAGATGTAATGCTAAAAGAGCACTAAGCTCATGAGTCTCTTTTAGCTCCTCAACGAACTTCAAGTGTTCGGAGGAAGGTGATGGTGGTGGAGCATGATAATTGTCTTGGGTGAAGGTTTGCACATGCAACATGGGAGTGGCATGTGAGGTTGTAGGAAGTGGTGGTGGTACTCTAGGTGGTGTGAGGTAGAAGGATATATGTGAGTGAGTGTCATTTCCCTTCCCATTAAATTCATGCTCATCCGGATATATTATGAGACTAATATGACCTATCGGAAAACGACACTAAGGTTCATATGAAATAAGGGTGTAGGATCTAAAAGAAATAAAAATATACCTAGATGAATGATACATATAGAGTAAATCATGTAAAGGCATACAATCAAATCACATAGGAGCAAATAAACATCTAGAAATAACATATATGCGATATGCCATAAATCTAGGAATGAAATCATCTAATGAGAAGCAAAGTTCATAAAAGTAAGCTTAGCGTTAGGTACATTTAGGAAGAGCGATTTAATCAAGTTGGAGAATGAGTATGAGACTATTACTAGTGGTGCTCAATTCAGGCTAAACACGACCATTTTTACGGGTTACACACACCCAACTTCTCACATAGAAGCAATCCAACCATTAGGTTAAATTGAGTTTCTAGTCAATAGATTCTCCAGTAGTCATTCTCTTTTTAGAAGAAATTGAGTTCCTAAATTCACCTATCGAAGAGTACCAAATATGAAGTTTGCTTGATTCACTAATACTTGGCATAATGTGACTCAAACACCATGTTTTTATGAAGGTAAGTCTACATGATATATTTTACTCACTATCCCAATAGAGATGTGTTAAATGTTAAGATAAGAGTAAATGCAAAGTTTTAATCTTTTGTTCATGATTAACCGGTTATTTGGTTTTGATGACATATTACTTGATTTAATAAATGTGCTTTGATTTATGAATGCTCCTTAGCATATCTTGAAAAATGAATCTCATTAAGATTATTTATCTTAAACGAGATTGTGATTCACAAATGATATCAAAACTAGACATTTATATATTCTAAAGCAAATATTATTTTCTATGATTTTTGCCAATGTTATATATCATAATTTAACTAGTATTTGAAACAAAATGAAGTTTACTTGTTTATGCATTGTGACAAGTTGTTTTTCAATTCTAATAACTTAAATTATTTCAAAAAGAAAAGTGTAGTGCATTATCTTGTAACACAACCATTCATGCTACAAAGAAAATGAAATACATATAATATATAGTGTGTATTGTTCTTAAATATGTATTTTATCTTGTGGTGATGATTTTAAGTAGTGTGAGCAAAGTTTACATATGTTGTTAGTTTGCTCATGTTTGGTTTTTCGGATATGACACATTTATCCATTGCATTGCAATGTAAATTGCTTGAATATTTCGGACGAAACATCCAAGTCGTCAATCCTACTTCATTGTATATTTTATAAATGTGTTTAAAATGTTATTCTAATATTTGGAACACAATTATTGGACAAGTAGATTCAATATGACATTATCAACACAAGTGTGAGTTATGATCCAATGCATACTCTTTTCATCTACAAAGGATGTAAATATTTTCATATCAATCTAGTGTGATTGAGTATGTAGATTCAAGACTATATCATTTGATGTAATCTTGAAACTTAAACAAATAACAATCCAATTTCTTGTCCATACTCAAAAACATGTCAATTAGATTTGATGAATATATCAACCATAATTTGAATAATGAATTGATATAATATCAAGATCTTTCTTGACCCTCACAAACACTCATTTAAAATAAATAGGCATTTTGATAGTGTGTTCCATTAATCCTAAGATTATTTATGAGTGAGGTTGGTGAATGATTGAAATTTGACTTATTACTTCATGATTGTTATAAGTTTTGTTTATGTGAAAGACTCTTCATTGTTACTTATAATGAACACACTTAGATTTTGAAAATACTTTTTCTTTTATATTACTACTAATGTTTTACAAAGATTCAATTTGTCATATTAAACAACTTAAGGTAAAACAAGGTAATTTGTTGAAAATGTTTAAGTGTGTTGTTAAGAATAGATTAAATTGATTGAAATATTTAGGTGATTAGATTTAACTCATTTACAAGATGTTTGAGTAACATTAAGCCATCTATTCCTATATGCAATGCAAGCATAATTATGCAATCCTAACGCAAGAAATCTAGCATAAGATCAAGTTAAGTATAAGCTAGATAACTAACTATAAACTAATAGAGTACAAGGCACATATGCTAAGATATTCAAATAGCTAAATTACAAATAGCAATGATTAGCAAAGTAAAATCACAAATGAGTTCACATAGCACATAAAACACTTGTCGTCGTTTTGTGTTTTATATATACCAATGTTTACTTAGCTCGATTTTATTTGAAAATAAAAAAGTTTCCTATCCATTTTAAAATTTAATAAAGATCAATATTTTGAAAACATAAATACTTAATTTTTCAAAGATATATCGACTAGGAATGCCCGACTCGAAGGAAAAGTTGAAATACAAGTTTTATGTTAAAACAAGACTCAAATTTTTGACCTTCGTGTAGTATTTTAACTTTCTGACTTATTTAAGTTTGTAATGGTTACTTGTAAGTATTTTTAAATGAAAGTAGACTCAATTACCTTTAAAACGCCGGGTGGCACGACTTTTACGGAGTTACGGTTAATTTTATATGATATTTCAAAGTTTTTGAAAAACTGTCAAACAGACAGGCGGACCCCTTAAATTTAAAGGGGCCGCCCATCTGATACTCAAAAATGCAATTTTTGTTAAAAATTGTTTTCTGACTTTGTGGAAAGGTGTGTAACTTTCTGATTTTAAAAACGAACATATAACACTTGTTTTATGTATAATCTTATCTCGAGCTAGTATAATTAGTGTATATAATATCAAAACTAATACAAGTTAATCAACAAAACACTTTTCATATTAAATCCTCCTTAATGGGTAATTTGATACATGGATCGTACTCAATTTTTAAAACCATTTGTTTTGAAAATTTGAGCGACGTGGCTCTGGTACCAATTGTGGAAAACTAGAAGGGGGGGGGGGGGTTGAATAGTTTTCCCTTCTTTTTCGTTTTATAAAAACTTTGTTTCAAAATGTTGATTAGAATTTATTCAATTGTTTGTTTGAAAAACCTTCAATTAGATTTTAGTATAAAAGCAACATATAATCAATATGATCAATTATATATGTGAACTTTTAGATTAGTTTTCAAAACTTAGTTTTATGAATGAAGCATAGATCAAACTTTATGTGTATAAGTTTTCCTTTTAAAATCTTAAAACGTTTTGTATCAAATTATCGATTAAGTTAAGCTCAACATGAGAAGTGTTAAATATATATATTAGTCCATTTGACCATAACATACAATTATATGTCCTATCACACTATTAACTTCTATGTACAACACATTCAATCATCACAACAATATAAGCAACAATTAAGACATATAGGCAAGCATAGATATAAAGCGATAAATGCAAGAATGAATGAAAAGAGATGAGAGAAAGAACATGCAAACCGAACACGATGATTTATAGTGGTTCGGCTACAAGGACACCTTCCTTGTTCCTACTCCACTCCCCGAGTCACCTACTCGAGAGTTTTCTTCACTACTCAACAAGCTCCCTTTTGGCGGAGAAAACCTTACACACCAATTTACACACCACAATAACTTCACACCTTAATGACAACAACTACACACCTATTCACTACTTAATCACACCACTTCTTCACACCTATCTTCTACACACCAATATTCTACACACCAATCATCTACACACCAATCTTCTACACACCAATCTTCTATACTCTTCACACCTATCTTCTTCACTCCTAACTTCTTCACAACTTAATACTTCCTAACTCTTTCTTCACACCAAGAGTATATTCACACCTTCAAGGCACTAATGTCTTGACACCTTCAAGCCACTAATGTCTTCACAACTTCAATGCATTAATGTCTTGACACCTTCAAGCCACTAATGTCTTCACAACTTCAATGCATTAATGTCTTGACACCTTCAAGCCACTAATGTCTTCACAACTTCACATAAGCACTAACTAGATCCTAATACATCTTTGGGTTTATGATAGGGAGGATACTTCTCTTGCACTTTAAGTGATGAAAGATTGGATCACTTGAAACAAAGATTAATAATCTTATGATCAAAGGGTTTTAGAAGGATGTTTAGAGAGAATTGGATCTGAAAATATTTGTGCAAAAGGTTGGAAAAATTCCAGGTTTGAGGTGGTATTTATAGGGAAAAATTTCTGACAAAATCTGATAGGGGAGCGTGGCCGGTCCCCTTAATTGTGTGCCGGTCCCCTTAAAATTAAGGGGGCCGCCCCTTATAATTAAGGGGGCCGCCCTACTGAAACGGCCAGATTTTCTGTCTTTTAGTGGGGAAAGTTTATTTGGTGAAAAACTAACTAATTTTGGTTAAAATTTTGAAATCATATATTTAGTATGATTAAAACATTTTTCTTTATTACCAAAAGTGTTTTTCAAAAATATATAATAAGTTTATATAATTAAATAAACTTTGTATTAGTTAATTAAATACCCCTTTGATCATGAAATGTATTAAACACTTGTTTATCCATACCTTAAATGATTGTTGAAGCATACTTGAGACGTTGAGATGTCGAGGCTTGTTGACGTAAGAATGCATAGATGAATTGTGATCACAAGTAACTTAAGCACTTTACGTTATATGTTGTAACTTACATTTTTGTCATCATCAAAACATGAAGAGGATGTTTAGATTAAATATCGTAATATTCATGCCAACACCATGGAAAATTGCAAAATTTTCATTGCATTACAAAATATTGACTTTATGAAGTCAAAGTACAACATAAACCTAATTACTACATTACAACTATTAAATACTAAACCTGCTAATGTTCATGAACCTAAATCAGCTTCCCACTTTCATTCCAAATACAACACAAAAGATGAATAAAATCCCAATCAAGATAAGAAACAGCCTATCATACAATTGCAATGTTGATTTTGTGCAAGTCAATTCATGAACCAACTGATTCTTCTCCATTGTTAGAACATCAATGTCCTCTTGCATTTCCTTCCTTTGATTCCCTCTTTTGACCTTTTGATGCTCATCATACAACAACTCCCTATAATAGTCCCTAGATAAATCATTATCAAAAAATTCATAATACCCACACTTCTTATACTTCTCCTGTAAATACAAACAAATATACACATCATTAACCAGCTTACTTAGCAAAAAATTAACCCATCAAATTGAAAGTCAAAAACAAACTCAACTACAATTCTATTTGACTGCCAGATCCACAGTCAAATAACATAGAAATTTTCCCATCATTAGTAAAACGAGTTCAATTAGGGCTTACAAATTCGGGACAAGCAATAAATCGTTTCCCAGGATTCTCCTTTGTCCACACCGTTTTCACAGTCATAGGAAGACCACAATCACAGTAGGGTCGAACGTACTTATGTGTCACTCTTCGTGTTCCTGGAGCGTATTCAGCCATGAGGGATTTGTGTGACTTGGTGTTGGTTTTGATTTGAACGTTATGCAGTTATATGTGTTTTTATGATTTGTGTGTGTGTTTTTAATTGTGTTAGTGGTGCATTGGGGGGAAAGAATAACGTTAGAGAAAAAGACAAAATTATGGACAACGTGGATACAAACGTGGATGTCAATATGGCAAGAAAAAATGGAAAAGTCCCTAATCACCCCGTTAGTACACAAGTTAGCTAGGATTAGTAAGTTAAGACCCCAAGATAGTAAAATTAAAAGTTACATACACAACTCAGTAAAACGTGGAAAGTTGGATACATTTAAATATCATTATCCCTTCATTTTGTGCTATAAAATTATAAATGGCTCTATATTATTATAATGTATTATTAACTACTACCTCCGTCCCAAAAAAAATGTCAAGTTTGATTTTTCAGAGTCAAGCTGGCTCAATTTTGACCTTAACTATTTTTGTGTGTGTTATATGATACTTGATGCAAAATATATGATTGGATTGGGCTTTAAGTGTATTTTTCACTGGTATAATTTTTAGCATCAAGTATTATATAACACAAAAAAATATTTAAGTTCAAAGTTGAAGCAGTTTGACTTTGAAAATTCAAACTGAACATTTATTTTGGGGCGGAGGAAGTAATTGTTATACTCCGTATTACACATGTATCTTTTAATTTTGGCAAAACCATTAATGTGTTTCAACTTTGGTATTAAACTCTTATTACACATAAATGTGATTGAATGAGTGTTACACCATTGCGTATGTTGCGTTGCGATCATGTTTTCAATTAATGGAAGCGACACATCAAACTAGCACGTTCATCCGGACATGTCATGAAGCTAGTGAAGAGTGATT
>JARVZY010007012.1:0-24677 GCA_030686995.1 Artemisia argyi | reverse complement strand
ATTACTTTTATATTAGTGTTAAATGACCCCTAACTTGTCTTTTGAGTAGAATAAAAGCTCATTTGCTTGAGGACAAGCAAATCTCAAGTGTAAGGGTATATGATGAGGCGAAAAATGATCCGTTTTTAGGGGGTCATTTAAGCCCGAATCCGACTTTATTTGATCAAATATTGCCCTAAATCGTTCCTTTTGTGATTTTAGGTGTTTGGAGAGTGAATTCTGGAAAAGAAGCTATTTTGGACGTTTTTGGAGCATAAAAGTGAAGAAAACGGCTAAGTACCTAATTTGCATGCTGAAAATACAAGTTGACGGCGTCAAGACCATCAGCTTGACGGCGTCAGACATGAAGAATTAAATATCGAAGGTGGTGACGGCGTCAGAAGGACTCGTGACGGCGTCAAAGTGGCAAAATTAATATACCGTGGGTGGTGACGGCGTCACATAGGCCGTCATAAGTGGATCAAGGCCGTCCGAGGAAGTATATGGCGGCGAGGTGACGGCGTCAGGAGTAACTCTTGACGCCGTCAGACTGTTTTTCCTATATATAGTTTTCTAGTTTTTTCATTAAAAAAAGAGAAGTTTTGGTGAAACCCTAAAGACGATTTTGGTGCCTCTTTTACAGGTTTTTCAAGGGTTCCAAACCCTTGAGACCTTGCATTGTAATTGAGATAAGTGTACTTTCAATTCAATCAATATGTCTATGTGTTGGTTGTTTATCTCTTGTTCTTGTCTCAATTCTACTATGCTAGGCTAGATCTCTCTTGTGTTTGCTTAGATCTAATGAAACCTAGATGTTGATTATGTGTTGATTACTTGTCTATTCTTGTTTTGAATGAATGATTTATATGTTAGGCTTAAGAAAACTGGCAGATCTCCAAATGGTAACATGCTTGAACGTCTTAAGAAACATGAACCGAGGCGTACTAGGTCTTTATTGGTTGTATTTAATGCATGAGCCACTGTTTACAATCCCTATAGTCGTGCTGGGTCATGGTGTAGGAGGAGATAAGAGCTCATAGAGTTGGGGAGTTATGTATGCCACCCCACGAATGGTATTAAGGAATACAATCCGTCATTCATACAAGTGTAACAAGTAATTAACATGTAAAAGATATCTAGGGAGTAGTGAAGTCTAAGTAAACACAATTTCTCCAACCACTGCTTACAACTTAGTTTAATTAGTTTAATTTTATTTTCATTATTTTAATAGCTTTGGGTTAGTTGAATAGCAACTAATTCCGCCCACTCCTTCAAAACCCGAGATTTTATTTGCTTTCATAAAAATATAAAAATACAAAAATAATCATCTCTCACCTCTAGAACTATTAATTAGGTTTTCTAATCCTAGCGACACTATTCCTAAGCTGAACGATCAATCCCCCGGTACTTGTCACTATACTATACTACAACGATCAGGTACACTGCCTGGTGGGGGTTGTAAGCTTCTCGAGATCCCTCGAGAGGTAAAGCAAGGTGCGATTCCCACGCATCATTAAACGTTTAGATTTTCTTGTTATGAAACCATTTATAATACCAAAAGTTTAGTTGATGATAATCATAGTAATTGTAAGTTTATGCATGGTTAAGTGAACCAATGAGTTTTATTGTAGGAATAACCATTTCTTAATGAGTGTTCAGGTTATCGATAATAACTTCAGGTCATATAATTCACGTTATATATTATATATATTCATAAACACATAATTATTCATAATGACCTCGTAAAACATTACTTGTTAACTTTTATTTATTAGACCGCCGGTTATATGAATTATATATTTATCAAATTCGTGGACAAGTATATATAAAATTTTATGTTGATATTTTTACCAAATAAATAAGTGTTAGACAACTTTATTTAGCAAGTAATGGTAAAAAAAATAAAATGTGAGTTTACTATCGTACAAAAGTTTTAGGATGAAAATGTTAAAGTGGTTTAAAGTTGAAGGGTCGAGAAATGTAATAGTTTAGATAAGTAATAAAACTTATAAGAGCTTTTAAGGAAAGTGATAATCATTTCATAGTTAAAGGGGCTGTTTTTGCCATATTATGAAACTGGTAAAAATAATAAAAATATGGTTTTG
Source organism: Artemisia argyi (assembly GCA_030686995.1). Taxonomy (NCBI): domain Eukaryota; kingdom Viridiplantae; phylum Streptophyta; class Magnoliopsida; order Asterales; family Asteraceae; genus Artemisia; species Artemisia argyi. Next base: position 22,593 of record JARVZY010007012.1, on the reverse strand, counting down.
TTGCTGCTAGGAATCGAACTAAAGACCTCTTGCTTAGTAACCAAGTGCCTCAACCAGCTGAGCTAAGTTACTTGTTGTTTTACATATTTTAAGTTAATGTATTTAACCTGGTTCGTGATTGTTTAACATGTGTTGCAAATTTTATTCATATTGAATCGTGCATGTATAAAGTTTTTGTGTTTCTTCTTTCTATAAACTGAGTTTTACCCTCCCCTAAGCAGTTGGGTTAACCAACTTTGAGACCAAGATGACCCTTTTCTCATTTAGGTTCTATTTAAGACATTGTTACAATATTTCTATTTGGTGTAATTATTTTACTCAGCATGCGTATTGTTTAGAAAACCATGTGTGTTTCATTCTTCCCTTCCAACGGGTATCCTCCTTTTAAAACAATACGATACAAATCTTATACTTTAAATTTACATTTACAAGGGACGTTACAAATAAACTCAAATGAGCCTCGACTCATTTAGGTTTATTCGACCCAACTTTAAAATATGACCAAAGTTTAACTGATCTTATGAAGTGTTTACAAGAGTTTGTTCTAGTTTTAATTAAGCACTTCTAGTATTAATTTATAAGTAAGCTCTTCTAGTTATTAGTTTATAAATACGCATTAATATTCCAATCAAAGGAATCGAAATCTTTAGGATGTATATGTGTGGTTTCTAGTCGTGTTAAGTTAATCTTCATCATAAGTTGTTGTATGTTTAAAAATGAATGTGTAACCGTGTATACATATGTTAACTGTTATAGTATATTAGCAACCTCTTTGTTAGTCTTTAACCACACAAGACTTCTCATGATACTCTAAGTTGTTGGGGTTTCATTTTATACGTGCCATGTGTGAAACAAAACAAGTTTAAAGGTTTGCCACAGAAGTCTTGACAATGCCACCTTAAATATGCATGAAGGAGAACAATAAGATGAAATGGGTTTAGAAGCTTACTAAACCAAAGCTTGGTGGTGAGGAAACTCGTATTGTAGGTGTGAATGAGTACGAGAAGAGGTTCAATGCTTAAGGTTCCAAGCTTGTGATGAAACTACATAAAAACGAATCCTGGGAACTTTGTGAAAACACCTAGCTGCTTTGCTTCTCCTTTCTTTCTTTGTGGGCAGTAGCAAAGAAGTAAACAAGTTATGTTTTGTATGTGGTACGTATGAAAAGAAAATATGTTGCATGGTTCTTTCTTCTTCCTTTCACGACAGGAACACAAGAGAAATCTTTCATGTTCAAGTTTGGTTTAGTGGTAGTTGAGATGTGGAAAAATGATGGTGTAAAGTTTGGTTAAATGTTCTATTATAAATCAAGATTGGTCCCTGGTTTTCACAACCTTGGCTCGACAGAAACAAAGGAAAGAAACGGCCTGCTTGAAGGTTCAACTATGAATCTAGTCCTTCTCCTAGTCGATTATATACTACGTGAAACCCAAGGAATTCTTGACCAACGTTCTTGTATAAACGATTGTGAGGAAAGGCCTAGAGAGTATTGAAATGTGATGAGTTTTTGTGTGTCCATAACTTGTCGATCTTCATGGCTCTTCTATATGAGTTGAGGCTTGGACAAGTGGCGAATTGGAGCAGGAAATCATGAGAGTTTTGAGGTGCATGCTTCTTGATTGGGGAGGCTTTGAGGTGGAAGATTGAGGGTGTGATATGGAGCAGTCGATAATCATGCAACCTCCATGAATGATCAATCGAGATCAAACAGCTATTGAGAGCAAGAGATTGTAGAAGATTCGTGTATAGACATTCTTGATAGTTTTTAAGATGCCTTTTGTTGGTTTGTAGTCATTGGGGAGCAAAGGAGGTTCGTAGGGAACTTATGACACGTTTACACCAAGTGATCTTTCATGATATGTTAGGGTTGTTTCTGGGACAGTAAACGAGTGAGGGAGGATGAGTGACTTGGCATAAACATGTGACATTCTTCAAGGACTAATCAAGACTAAACAACAATCATTAGCAAAAGATTTTGTAAGGCATGTGCTTGAATATAGATGTTTACAAGCGATTGTGAGCTGTGGAGGTCGTTTGAGAGCATGTGATAGGTTATAGGAAATTTACTCAAGTTGTGTTGGGGTCTTCAATAGGTCACTGGTTCACACAGTAAATGAGCGAGATGCTTGATGACCTGAAATCAGCTTGGGTTCGTTTGGAGTGCAGGCCCAAAAGAAAAGGAAATATAAAAATTAAGAGTTCGTTTATGTGTAGCTATTCTGGGCCGAGGCCCAATGGGTTTAGTGAGTAATTAGAATAAATTTTCCGTATGCTTAAAAATTATGTAACACGTATTTGGTTAATTACCGAAACATATATTTATTAAATATAAATGTTTTAAGTTTATAAAAGTTCATGTTTAAATATCGTTTCAAGGTGAAAAGTGGATAATGTTACAATTGATAAACAAAAAAAAAATGTTATTTGTAAAAATGGTTAATTTATGTTGTAACTATGTATTAATCGTAGGAAATTTTTTTTTATGGGATGTTATATTACCTACCCGTTAAACTGAATCCCGTCCCGGGATTCTAATCTATGGTAGCTGTAAAGGTGAGTGGAAAGGGTAAACCAATAGTTATTCCTAACGGTCTAATTCCTGAGTGGTTTTAATTGTTCTTTTTAGCTTAACGTATCTACTACTATATTAGCTTTTTACCTGATGATAACGGATCTTAATATGGTTTTTAAAGAAAAACTTGGGGAACTTTAGTTCAAAAATATAATTATTACGTGGCAACATTAAATGTAGTTTTTAAGGTGTAAACAGTATTTTACCACAATAGTGTACAGTACCCAATTCTTTCCCCTTTTAAATCTCCACTAGTATCCCTTTTTACCTAACTTTTCTTCTTCCTTTTTATTTTCGGTCGACAATGCCGCACTTCATCACCATTCTTGCAATCTTGTATGCCATGGTTACTGCTTTTTATCTAGCGTATGTTCCGAACGAAGATCGTGCTATGTTGGTTGGGATCTTAATGTTTCTTGCACCACTCGTGGTCCTATCGATCATCATTGACAAGTTTTGGAAGTGAGGAATAGTGTCGTAGTTTAGTGGTCGGAATGTTGAAATAAGGTTTGTTGTGTTTCCATGTAATTTCGAATGTATGAATGAAATTTCGCTTAATGCTGTCTTAGCTTATATTGATTTCTTGCTTGTTTTTACTGCTTATTAATTTAATATATAGAAAGTCATTAGGTATCCAAAATGTTTTAGAGTTAAGTTTACAAAGGTGGGTTTTAATAAATTTATAACCGAAATTATATATGGAAGTTTGCCTGCCTTCGTTTGGAACTGAGTATTTAAATACATATAATTTTTGGTATAGTTGGATATGGCATTTGGGTTGAGCTTTGACGAAAATTTGACCATCGAAGGATTGATAAATTGGAAAAAGGTTCATCACATTTGTTTCTTGGGTACATGAAAATTTGAGATGTACAAAAAAATATTGATAGGGTGCTTAGAAATGTTACGAAAAAAAATGGTTCGAAACTATAGGTCATGAGACGGTTGGGAGTAATATTTAGGTTTTGGGCTTGAGAAATGTCGGGCTTAAGTTGTTGGATCAAGTCCAAGGATAATACAACGGTGTGTTTGGTTACTGAAATTTTGTGACCTAAAGGTGTGTTGGCATATGGAAGCAGTGGGTTAAGACCCAAGTTAAGAGAGTGTAATTGATTTAGTTTTTGCGAGTATGTTTCAACGACTTGCGTTTTATTATTCTAAGATATCTGAGGTTACGAGTTGGTCAGAGATCATTGAAATTTTATATAATGTTTGAGAGTTTGGAAAGATTATGGAGGAGTTCACAATTTCTTAGAGATTGAGGGGTCAAATCATGTGAGAGTGTATTACTTATACGTGGCGCGTTCATGATTTAAGTTATGGTGTTATGTGTTTAATGTGATCTGTTCTTGCCACTTGTGTTGAAATGCGAAAGCCAATGTAGAATTTTCACCACATATCCTAAAAAAATTTGTTGCTAGTTTTATTAGACACAGGTTTTAAAAGTTTTACCTTTTGAATTCAAACGGTCATATTAAATAAAATAATTGAGAATTATATTTCCAATTCCTTATAAATACCATTGGTACGTGTTGGGTTATCCACTCACACACACAAAATAATCAATGGCCTGCAAGCTACCACATACCGCTGAACAATTTCGACAATATATCAAGGCAGAAACCGAGAATAGTGATTTGGATCGTCAAAATGCTATTGTGAAGGTCATCCTGAAGTTTGAGGTCACGAAACAACTGAAACAACGGCTTAGGGAACGCTACGTAGGGTGCACAGACATATCAGATGATAGAAAATATGTGATCGACACGTTCTTGCATGATGAATATTGTAAGGATGCTGCGGTGATTGAATCGCTATGGGCTTGTGTTCATCAGATAGAGAATCAAATTTCTAACAAAATCCGTTGGAGTTTTGAAGAGAATGTTGAAGTTGCTAGGGTTGAACCACAACAACAACAACAACAACAACAACAACAACAACAACAACAACAACAACAAAATCCACCACTACCACCACCATAACAACCGCAACAGCAACCACTACTACAACAAGGTGCATCAAGTTCCTCTGCACCAAGAGTGGTTGTGCAACAACAACAATTGCCTCATCTGGATCAATTCCAGCCAAGTTTTGAGGAAAATGTGGCAGTTGATGATGGTGGTTGGACTTCTGACATGGAGCGGGAGCTAAGTAGGTTGGAGGCTCAAATAGAAGAAGAGAGGTTGGCAAGCTTCGACCCTTATGATGATGGATATGATTCGAACAATTCTCAGACTTGGAATCACCCAGACTACCGCTGAAGTGTGATGTTTTTAATTCAGCATCGTTATAATGTTTTTATGTATTTCTGTCAAGTCTCTTTTTAATAATATGTCGTTTGAATGCTTAAATAAAATTCCTTGTGATTATCATTTGGATGAGATTTTGTTTATTCTGTTATGTTTAGATTTTCTTTAAAATTTATCATTACAAAAATCTGTGCGGGTAACCTACCTGTTAAACAAAAGAGTTTTGTTGATACAGATTTTTACAAAGAGAAGAGGGTAGAGAAATTTCTTGAATTATTAGTTTTTGTGGATAGAAATTTAGTTTGGGGAAAAGTGAGTGCACATGGCATTTTTCATTAACTTGGTGGATCAATCGTTTAGTGACGTTAAGGTTTACTTAATGATCTTTGTAACGTTAGCATTACCGATGCTAGTCATATCGTTGTGTATCAATATTCGTGGTTTCTAGTGAGATTTAGGGGTTCGTGGTTTCATATGTTTGTTAACTCAGGAATAATTAAACCTATTTATCTATATTTCGTTATTTACATAGAGAAGCGTCCCAAGCTATGTAATTAAGGAAATATAAACTTATGGTTCAATGATTTACAATTTCTTGATTTGAATAAAAGGGCGTCCCAATTTATTCAAATCAAGACGTTGTAAATCATTTTAAGATTCTGACTTAACATACTAATCGACAAAATAATTCATGCGCGGATTTTCCAAGAGTACGAAAAGAGTATGTCATACGCATCTATACTAATGAGAGTGAGATAATTAAGGAGGATTGGTATAGTATTCAAAACAGTTGGTAAGCATATATATTAATAATATATTAGAGTGTTGGTGTAGCATAACTATCTAAAAGTCACATAATCGTCTGGCAGATGGAAAACACGGAGAGCTTAAGGCTATAAAATGTTTCGTTTTGTGAAAACGGTTATAGTTCGGATCTAATTTAGACCCGTTTCGCTATAACCAAGGCTCTGAATACCAATATGTAATACCCCCAGTTTTGAAAACATGCAGCGGAAATTAGATTGGGTGTTACTTCATAGCGCACAGTTTTGTAGAAAATGATTTGTCATTTTAAAGATCTATCATTCGAATGTAAACACCAGAGTTTTAAAAGAGGTCCCCATTTGTCCCAAAGTTTATTAAATCAGTTTTTGAATGATAGGAAATTTTATAGCCGTTATAAGTATCCGTGCTCCTCCGTGCCATCCTTGCTCATTATGGACCTGAGATAAACACATGCTAAAAGTGTCAACACAAAGGTTGGTGAGTTCATAGAGTTTATAGTTTTGAATATCGATTTCCAAAATCAAAGAGTTTATGATTCCATAGAAGTTATAATATCAGTTAATTATCAAATTAAGTGTGAGTAAATCTATAATATTCATAGTTTAAATCGTTGATTTATCAAAATTAGAAAATGAGTGATTTCCTTATTAATTCAAAAATAGTCCGTTGGTTTGCCCTTCACCGGGTCAACACCCAAAATAGTAGTTGGTTTATAAATCCATTTAATACGAGTTTCGATATTTGGGCCACGTTGTTGCGTCCATAACATAAACAGTTTACGGGGAACCGTATTTAAACAGTTGAAACTTTATCCGAACAGTTTGTAGAGAACCGTATTTAAACAGTTGAAACTGTATCCGAACAGTTTTGTGGAGAACCGTATTTAAACAGTTGAAACCGTATTTAAACAGTTTGTTCCATAATTCCAAATATCGATAGTAAAATTGTTAGAAAAGTTGTTACACATGTATCTCTCCCAAGGAGTTTATAAAACAGTTAAACGATAGAAAGTGGGGCTATGAACTTATAGTAATATGTAAATAGTTAACGAGTAAAAGTATAAAACAATAGTTAAGCATGTATCTCCCCCAAAAACGTGTATAAATCATTGTAAAACAAGTAAGAGTAGGGGCTATGACTCACCTGAGAGTTATGATAGGTATAGATAACGTAATGTCAGAGGTAGAATGGTAATGACTTCAAAGATAACCTGAATGATATGGAAGTCCGAGATAAGTTCGACTTATCGAGAATCGTGATTTGAATAGTGTTAGATGACAAAATGATTTCTTGTGGCAGAGGTGGCTTGCATGGCAAATCGCTTAATAGTTCAAGAGCAAGTTATATACAATATAACTTGTCTTTACGTATATATATCGTTAAACGTTTAGATTTCCTTGTTATGAAACCATTTATAATACCAAAAGTTTAGTTGATGATAATCATAGTAATTGTAAGTTTATGCATGGTTAAGTGAACCGATGAGTTGTATTGTAGGAATAACCATTTCTTAATGAGTGTTCAGGTTATCGATAATAACTTCAGGTCATATAATTCACGTTATATATTATATATATTCATAAACACATAATTATTCATAATGACCTCGTAAAACATTACTTGTTAACTTTTATTTATTAGACCGCCGGTTATATGAATTATATATTTATCAAATTCGTGGACAAGTATATATAAAATTTTATGTTGATATTTTTACCAAATAAATAAGTGTTAGACAACTTTATTTAGCAAGTAATGGTAAAAAAAATAAAATGTGAGTTTACTATCGTACAAAAGTTTTAGGATGAAAATGTTAAAGTGGTTTAAAGTTGAAGGGTCGAGAAATGTAATAGTTTAGATAAGTAATAAAACTTATAAGAGCTTTTAAGGAAAGTGATAATCATTTCATAGTTAAAGGGGCTATTTTTGCCATATTATGAAACTGGTAAAAATAATAAAAATATGGTTTTGTTGCTGCTAGGAATCGAACTAAAGACCTCTTGCTTAGTAACCAAGTGCCTCAACCAGCTGAGCTAAGTTACTTGTTGTTTTACATATTTTAAGTTAATGTATTTAACCTGGTTCGTGATTGTTTAACATGTGTTGCAAATTTTATTCATATTGAATCGTGCATGTATAAAGTTTTTGTGTTTCTTCTTTCTATAAACTGAGTTTTACCCTCCCCTAAGCAGTTGGGTTAACCAACTTTGAGACCAAGATGACCCTTTTCTCATTTAGATTCTATTTAAGACCTTGTTACAATATTTCTATTTGGTGTAATTATTTTACTCAGCATGCGTATTGTTTAGAAAACCATTTGTGTTTCATTCTTCCCTTCCAACGGGTATCCTCCTTTTAAAACAATACGATACAAATCTTATACTTTAAATTTACGTTTACAAGGGACGTTACAAATAAACTCAAATGAGCCTCGACTCATTTAGGTTTATTCGACCCAACTTTAAAATATGACCAAAGTTTAACTGATCTTATGAAGTGTTTACAAGAGTTTGTTCTAGTTTTAATTAAGCACTTCTAGTATTAATTTATAAGTAAGCTCTTCTAGTTATTAGTTTATAAATAAGCATTAATATTCCAATCAAAGGAATCGAAATCTTTAGGATGTATATGTGTGGTTTCTAGTCGTGTTAAGTTAATCTTCATCATAAGTTGTTGTATGTTTAAAAATGAATGTGTAACCGTGTATACATATGTTAACTGTTATAGTATATTAGCAACCTCTTTGTTAGTCTTTAACCACACAAGACTTCTCATGATACTCTAAGTTGTTGGGGTTTCATTTTATACGTGCCATGTGTGAAACAAAACAAGTTTAAAGGTTTGCCACAGAAGTCTTGACAATGCCACCTTAAATATGCATGAAGGAGAACAATAAGATGAAATGGGTTTAGAAGCTTACTACACCAAAGCTTGGTGGTGAGGAAACTCGTATTGTAGGTATGAATGAGTACGAGAAGAGGTTCAATGCTCAAGGTTCCAAGCTTGTGATGAAACTACATAAATAGGAATCCTGGGAACTTTGTGAAAACACCTAGCTGCTTTGCTTCTCCTTTCTTTCTTTGTGGGCAGTAGCAAAGAAGTAAACAAGTTATGTTTTGTATGTGGTACGTATGAAAAGAAAATATGTTCAAGTTTGGTTTAGTGGTAGTTGAGATGTGGAAAAATGATGGTGTAAAGTTTGGTTAAATGTTCTACTATAAATCAAGATTGGTCCCTAGTTTTCACAACCTTGGCTCGACAGAAAGAAAGGAAAGAAACGGCCTGCTTGAAGGTTCAACTATGAATCTAGTCCTTCTCCTAGTCGATTATATACTACGTGAAACCCAAGGAATTCTTGACCAACGTTCTTGTATAAACGATTGTGAGGAAAGGCCTAGAGAGTATTGAAATGTGATGAGTTTTTGTGTGTCCATAACTTGTCAATCTTCATGGCTCTTCTATATGAGTTGAGACTTGGACAAGTGGCGAATTGGAGCAGGAAATCATGAGAGTTTTGAGGTGCATGCTTCTTGATTGGGGAGGCTTTGAGGTGGAAGATTGAGGGTGTGATATGGAGCAGTCGATAATCATGCAACCTCCATGAATGATCAATCAAGATCAAACAGCTATTGAGAGCAAGAGATTGTAGAAGATTCGTGTATAAACATTCTTGATAGTTTTTAAGATGCCTTTTGTTGGTTTGTAGTCATTGGGGAGCAAAGGAGGTTCGTACGGAACTTATGACACGTTTACACCAAGTGATCTTTCATGATATGTTTGGGTTGTTTCTGGGACAGTAAACGAGTGAGGGAGGATGAGTGACTTGGCATAAACATGTGACATTCTTCAAGGACTAATCAAGACTAAACAACAATCGTTAGCAAAAGATTTTGTAAGGCATGTGCTTGAATATAGATGTTTACAAGCGATTGTGAGCTGCGGAGGTCGTTTGGGAGCATGTGATAGGTTATAGGAAATTTACTCAAGTTGTGTTGGGGTCTTCAATAGGTCACTGGTTCACACAGTAAATGAGCGAGATGCTTGATGACCTGAAATCAGCTTGGGTTCGTTTGGAGTGCAGGCCCAAAAGAAAAGGAAATAGAAAAGTTAAGAGTTCGTTTGTGTGTAGCTATTCTGGGCCGAGGCCCAATGAGTTTAGTGAGTAATTAGAATAAATTTTTTGTATGCTTAAAAATTATGTAACACGTATTTGGTTAATTACCGAAACATATATTTATTAAATATAAATGTTTTAAGTTTATAAAAGTTCATGTTTAAATATCGTTTCAAGGTGAAAAGTGGATAATGTTACAATTGATAAACAAAAAAAAAAATTGTTATTGGTAAAAATGGTTAATTTATGTTGTAACTATGTATTAATCGTAGGAAATTTTTTTTTTACGGGATGTTATAACCTATCTCTTAGAGATGGTTGATATTGAAGCAGGAGACCCCTCCCTAGTCTCCGCATAGGAAACCTAGGTGTGCACTTATAGAGTCTAGAGCCTTGAGATACATCAAAGATCTCTTAGGAACACTTAGTATTTCTACAACTGGTGTTCTACATCAATGGGCACCAGCTGTAAATTATCGAGTCCTTCGCAGATCTTAGCAATCTGCCGAGAACGTTTATGAGAGGATTACTAAGGTATTTCTCATTGATTGAACGAAAATCCTGCCAGGGTCTACATCAAACAGCCCTGACAGCAGGTCACTTCGGTAACCCCATAAGGGTTACGCTTAGTGTTTGCGGTGGTTCCATTGCGGTCTACAGTCGTGGAGTGATCCCCAGCGACTCACCCAATCATTGAGCTACTTAGTAGGTCTCGTAAGCTCCTTCGGGAGTATCTAATATGGGAACGGCCTGGATAAGGATTAGAGGGAGTCTTCACAATATGCTGTTGATGAACTCTAATTCCTTATCTGTAAGTACCGGTTATTTATTGCTAACTGTTTACTCACAGGTACCTCACTTCCATGATGGTAGATTCGAACATGCTCATACATACATCTTGATGCAAATGACAGCTCCCCCAAAGGTCTTAGCACCACAAAGTTCAAAAAAAAAAAAAAAAGATTCTACGTCAATAAAGAAGAATCTACAAAGTATAAAGACTTAAAGATCTCAGAATATGAAAAAAGGAACTTCGTGCACGTGAAAGTATAAGTCCGAAGATGTATGAGTATGTTGGAATGGCGGACAACCACCACAGACGCAGGAGTGACGAATGGCAGACTACTTCATGACACAATCACTACATCATCACCAAAGAACAAAGACAAAGAGCAAAGTATGATCATTATCATTCAACCATTTTGAAGACGTCTAAAGCATTACATGTCACAAGTCAACAACAAAGATGAAGACGTCAAGCAACCGTGATGACCGACCCTTAGGGGGAGATTGTTGGGATCATACTTTTGTATTTAGTCAAGTCTCGGTCATTACCTTTTGTAATAGGTTGCTTTGGTATTTATTTCATTATGTTTTATGTTACAAGGCTTAAGTGTTAAAGCCCTATGGGCTTGAAAGCCCACGAATTAGTAAGATAAGGGAGGAAGGGAGTGTTGCCCTACTCCTCCCTTATAAATAGAAAGCTTATGTAACCTTTCACATTGCTGGTTATTTGAATATCTTTAGTGAAACTCTTGTTCTTACTTTTCTCTCATTTCTTATAATCAACCAATCTCTCATTCTCATCTTATTTCTTTCATTATCATACTTGTGTTTACATAAATGGTGACCTAACAGACAATAAGCATTAATTGCTTTGATAATCCTCCAAGCTACCCCTGACTGCCAAATCACCCTTTTCCCGCCAAATTACAATTCAACGGCCAAGATTATTTGTAGCCATCCAAGGGCTCAAACAGAAGTGGGAAAAGTAAATAGTGGCTCAGAGATCATATTGGAAGGATATAAAAGTGGTGACTGTGGCCAGAGATGAGTAGTTAGATTTTATATTATAGTTAGTGTAGTAAAGTAGTTGTAGTGAATTTTCAAGCTCAGTTGTGTTTTAGCTTTAAATTGTAATTTCAAAGCCTTTCAGTGTATTTTGAATCTAATTCAAGCAATAATTTCAGTTCCTTTAATTAATCTTAATTTATGCTTAATTTCTTGAAAATCTTATTTCTATTTCAATAGTTATTAAAGTTGCTCATTTCTGTTTCCTTGGGCTCACTCAAGCTTGTGTATAAGTTTTTGAAGACTAGAAAACATTTAAACCAGTTTTAGTGGAAAAATTCAAAAATACCAAAAATAAATCATAAAATAGATAAAAATAATAAAAAGCAGAAAAAGCAAGAGAAAGAAGGAAGAAGCAGTGGAAATTGGTTTAGAAACCTCAGGGAGGTGTTAGGTTTAGTGAAAGTTCCATGTTTCTTGGTTCTTGATCTCACAGTTGGATCACTTGTAAGCCTCTATTTTTAATTTCATGCTTGTTACTGTAGTATTGTTATTAGTTCTTAATTTCAGTGATTTGTACTTATTTAATGTTGTTATGTAGTTATAATATTGCTTTAAAACAGTTGTTTGTTCAAATAAATCTCATTGTGCTCATTGTCAATTTTTAACTGCTAATTTAGCTTATTATTTCTTAAGGGTGTTTTTACTGTAGTTGTTGTTGTTTATGAGTTTATTTAAGTTCATATTAACTTGTTGTGCACCTGTAAAGCAGTTTCATGATCTAAACTTACCATATGCTTTGAAAATCAAGGATTGGTGATATTTAAGGGAGTGTTTGGCTCTAGCTGTTTTGAGGACTCAGTGAGTCCTTCATTGTTGTTTGTACTCATATCATACACCCTTAGGTTAGTTTAGGTCCACTCATGCTTCAAAACTCAGGTCCCTAGTACCAATAGTCAAAAAAGCTTTTGCTAAACCCTCACAAGTCCACTGTTGAACTTTTTAAGATTGCAAGCCCACATATCAGTGCATAAGTTGGTGTTTTGGTTTAATTTATCCTTATTTAAGCTTACTATAACTCTTTCAGTCATTCATGATCAACACAAGTTCAAATAAGTCAAATTTCAAGTTAATACAAAAAGTCAAAGTTGCCTTTTTAGGCAGAAAACCAAAACTTGGAGGATTTATTTAGAATTTTGTAATAGGATTTAGATCTTGTGCCTTTCTGGGATGATAGTATACCAGCTTAAATTTGAGATTCCACCTTCATTACATTTTCGGTAATTTTTCTGTGGGGCCTACGCTTGATCAAACACACCTGCAGAGGAAGAACATCCCCTGCTGCATCAGACCATCATTCCACCACCACCTTTGGTGGTTGCTGTAAGCCACCACAGTGGGTCCCACAACCCCAATTTTGGCTCTTTGAACCCCCTCTTGGCCTATTACTTAAGCATGTTCTTTGTTTCCATTTCATTGCTCATTTGGGTGCTTAATTTTGCCTCTATAATTTGTCCCATCACTGCATATACACTGAGAAGTCAGTGTTGAGTGCCATTCTCATAAGCTCCTTGTGAGCCTGTTTGTGGGCATAAGCTTGTGCTTATTGGTTCTTTGAGAAGCTATTGAGCCCATATTATGGATTCCAGGCTTATTTTGGCATTTCTAGCTTATTGGATAAGCTCGAAAAGGCCTTAAAGTACCCTGCAAGGTCTGCTAGTGTTAGTAGTACTTGGATTTGCTTATTTCCTCTATTTAGCTTTTTCCAGCTTGTTCTTTCAGTTCTTTTAGCTTAATTAGGTTGCCATAAGTATCTTTTAGCTTACCTTATCTCCTTGTCCAGTTTGTAGTTTGTCTAAACTAGCTTTTCAAGTTTAAAATCCAAGTTAAGCAAAAATAGCTTAACTGTTGTGGAGGATAAGCTCCACAGAGCTTATTTGTAGTTTTCAAAAATTTTTCTTTTATAAAAGTTAGTTATAATCAGTTGTTAGATGTTTTTGTAAAGATAAAATTAAAAAGAAAAATAGTTTGTAAAATTTGTCATGAGTGGGATTCGACCCTTAGACCTCTTGGTCAAACAGGTCAAAACCAGACCAAACCCATGCACCATCTCCCCTAGGGGATTTTCAGTTAATACTTTTCACCCTCACTTATTTGTAGTAGCACATTTCCCTTTTGCTTATTTTCTCATCTAGCTTATTTTCTGCTTATTCAATAAACATTTTCTACTTTTTTTATTTTTCCTAGTATTCTGTTAGTACAAACTAATTTCAGTAAAATTTTTATAATTTTCCAAAATAGTTTAGTATTTTAATAATTTAATTTAGTTTATTTAGTAATTAATTAATAATAAATAATTAAACAGTAAAAAAAAAATTTCTTTTTCTTAAAATTTTCTTTTATCTTTAGGTTCGTAAAAATATAATTTTCATGCCCGTAGGGTTAGTGTAGCTCAAATTTCACTTTTTATTTTGCGCACTCGCGTTTATTTTGATTTTAACTCGCGTTTTATTTAAATAACTTTTACGTTTTTAAATTTAGGTTACGTTAGTAAAAGTAGTTTGTAAAATAAAGAAAAACAAAAAAAATTAAAAAAAGTGATAGCTTCTATTTAAGCCCTTTTGGCTTATTTTTCTGCTTATTTATAAGCAAACTCTAATTTTAAATTTAGATTAAGTTTTAGGTTAATTGGGTTTCACGTTATTGTTAATTTAGTTTGTTTAAATCGTTCTCATTCGTATTTCTTTAGTGTAATCATTCTAACCCTTATAAACCCTTTCCTGTCCAAATTCACCCGATCACAAACCCGTTTTAATTACTATCACACCTCGTCTGGACATAACGACCCGGGGAAACCGTATACTTCCACGGAGAATTGAGCCTAAGGAGTTTGACTATATTGACCACATCTGTGGTTGACTTTAGTTGACTGCTTTTGCCTCAATCAGAACTTTACTGCTGAAAGTGGGGAGAAGACTATTGGCACCTACAACAGGCTCAATCAACTTGTCAGTCATCTTGTCACAACCCGCTATTTCCCAGGTCAATACTATTTTCTAAACTCGAATTTAAATTCTTGGCATGAGCTCTTTTACTTGAATCGACGCAAGTTTTTAAATAAATTCTAAGTACTCTAGGACTTAAGCTAATTTTAGTCCACAACGCTCCGGTACCTTACTCCTTCTCCAATTCACAATTTTATACAACAAAACAAATTCCTATTCTCTAAATACTTACGGTTTTTAAATTCAACAAACGTAAATTTTTATTCAAGAATGTAACACTCGACATACCCGACTTTCTCAACAATTATTTTTTTTTAGAGTATTTTATACTTCCAAAATTATTACAAAAAGTCCCAAGAATATTTTCCGACGACCAAGTTAAATTCTTTACATCTTACGTTTAATTACGTATAACTTTCGTTAACTACTAAACTAATACCCAATACATATTTTTACTACCCAATACATTCAATATATATATTTTATACAACTAACAACTAATTTCTTCCAAATTCCATCCCATGGCCGCCCCCTCTTATACTCTAGAGATTCTTAGTAGACAATTTGTACATAAACATTTATTAGCACAACTTGAAGCATAAAACATGGAATATGGTCTTGTAGGCTTGACCTCCCATGTGTTCCCTAGACCCTCCCCAACCGGCCACCCCCTCTCCCTTGACCAAATTATGATTTTTGACTTGCTATTCAAAGTTTGAAAATCCCTAGTATATATATATGTGTTCATGTATCCATTTTTGCTACTAGTTACAAAGAAAAAAAATATATATATATCACCTCCCCACTTACATACATAAATCGATCCACCAAGGAGCAAGGAAAGGAAGGAGAGTTTGTTGGTTACTTTCAAGAGTACTTAGGGCAAGATTAACAAGGGTTGATACTAATCTTGGGGGTTACACAAGTGTTTTACTAATCTCATCTCACTAACTTCTTTGTAAGTGATTTTACACTACTTATACTTCATGATTTTCATGAGTTTCATGCTTGTCTAGTATATATACTTGGTTATCACTTGGTACATGTTGAAAATCTTTACATCCACTTTGATCTCTTAACAAGAAACCATGTTTTGAACAAGTTTTGATTACAAGAAAATTTGCTAGTAATAATCTTTACAAGAAAATAATGAAAACTTTATATATATACATGTTAGTAGACATGAAGTTTTAAATACTTGGATGATCTTGTACATGGATCTTGAATATGGTTAAGTTTATGTTTAGATCACCATATACTAGTTGAGAAGTTGATGGATGAATTAGGACTAGATTTGAAGTTGTTGTTAAGTGGTGATAATAAATAGAACACTAGGAAATATAGTTTGACAATCCTAATGTTGGATCTGTCCCATTCGACATCCCACAGAAAAATCAGCATCTTGGTGACCATATTAGGCTAGAAATATAGAAAATAGACTTAATAACGAAAACATAGCCGCTTGAATGAGTTAAAACGGACTTATAACGAAAAAGATATGTTATTTTCAAGATTTACGACGAAAACTATATTTTCTGAAATATGAATCTGTCCCGATTTTCTAGTTAAGAAAACAGAGATCTAATGACATCTAGACTAGCCGAGACCTTGAAAAATCTAAAGTATACTTGAATACCTTCGCGGGAATATATAGAACTAGAAAAACGGAACTACGACGCAAAAGTTATGGCCTAGGGAAGTTGCAACGAAACATATAATTTTTGACAGCTTTGGTTCAACTAACAAAAGCTGATGGAATATTTAAAATGAGTTTTTGGACACTTTAGAGTGTAAATCGGCTAAAATGACGTAAACAAAAATGGCAGAACATTAAGTATACTTATTAGGTGCGTTAGAGATTTTTCAAAATATATAATTACAAGACGACTAATATTTGGTCGTGAGATTTACAAGTTACGTTTTCTAAAATGGTGGATGACTTAAATACGAGATTACTTTGATTACCTACATTTTTAACGATAAAAATTTCAACATGTACAAGTGATAATATAGTGTATGACTTGCATGCTTGACCTTGTTTTCGAACCTAAGACATATGCATTATTTAGGCCGCGATTAGAGTACCCGGACTTTATTTTCAACTACTACTTTGTCTATCGGATATTGCTTTTGCTAAGGTGAGTTCATAACCCCTACTTTTACTTGTTTTACAACTGTTTTGGGGGAAGATACATGCTCATTACTATTTAAATTCAATGCTTGTTTTACTTGAACGCGATTCACTTTCTCAAGTCCTTGATTACTTGATTGATTACTTGAATACCTTATGAATTACTTATTCCATCCTTGATTACTTTCTTATGGATACAAGTTCTTGCTTTTGCGGACATAAATACAAATCTGTTACTTTGCCTGAGTTACCTATTACTGCCACTGAAGTCCCCTTTATCATGAACCGTTAATTACATGCGTGTGAGCGCGAATGCTGTGGATAGATCTATTTGGGTTGACACCCCGTCCGAGTTGGTCGCGCCAACCTGTCAAACGGACGCATATCATTCGGATTACTTCCGAGTGTCTGGCAAACACTTGCAAGGGGCATTATTATGATTGATTTCATACGATTACGTCGAGCTTCGGGGTCATGAGCTTAGGCACTGTATACCTTATTTTTGGCTGTGACATTGTATTTGTTATATTGTCTTGCCTTCTGCAAAATACTTGTTTACCGAAAATACTTGTTTACCAAAAATACTTGTTTACCAAAAATGCTCGTTTACTGGAAATACTTGTTTACTGGAAATACTTGTTTACGGAAAATACTCGTTTACTAAAATCTTTGAACTCACCAGCTTTATGCTGACTTTTTAGCATGTATTTTCAGGTTCTTAAGGCGTTATCTTACCTTTGGAGGCTTTTGGCATGGCATGGTCATAGAAGACTCTGATAACTAATTGGGACCGCTTTAACTAAATTATGGGCCTATTTCCACTATTCTTTTATAATATGTAAAATAAATGCTTTGATAACAACTTTCATTCTAAATAAATGAAATGAAACCATTCTTTGTACCTTGTGTTGTGATACCATTCGTGTAGCACCCCAGTGACATGTATGCTTCCACTGGACCCAAATTTCGGGGGTGTTACAGATTGGTATCAGAGCCTCGGTTATAGAGAATTGGGTATTTCCAAAACCCAGACTATAACTACCTTTACAAAAACTTAACCCTATGACCGCCACATGCCTGCCTGCCAAGCCACTGCCTTACTTGATATTTTACTTAATGATCTACGTGACGTAACTATGTGTTATACCTTGCTACTTGATAACTTATACTTTACATGATTTACGCTATTCACTATAAGTATTTTCTATACACTTATACATACATACAGTACCTGTCACACCGTTACGCCTTTTTCCCTACGTAATCTTACCATTTGACTTCAAGTTGGGACACTCATTTTGGTCTTTCAAAACAACTTTTAAAAGCTAGAGACATATTACTAGCGTAACTGAACTAACATACACACTCGTACTTTTGAAGGTCCTATAAACCTTCCGACATATCATGATTAATACAAATGGTCTCTAAAAAATTTCAAAATCATATGGGACATCGTTTTATGTGACATTAAAACCCATTATAGTCTGCCAATTTCCCTGACTACCTTACTAGCCGTTTCTGAAGACTAGTTTGAACACTCGTCCCATGCTTTTGTAACACTATACTTTTGGAACACCTACTTTCGGGACACGACTTTATAACACCTCATTCTTCCTCACTTCTTGTGGTTTTGAAGAATCACGTCACCAGGAATGTAACGACGGAGCTCGACAGCAATGTTTACCCCTACTTAATGTAATTTTCGATTCCGAGGACAAGTTGGAAAACTTGTCGGCCACCCTCCCAACACCCATATCACTGACCTACTTACTAATGCCCGACAATGAGACGGAGCCATTCGAAGTCAATAATGAGACCTCTCGAAAGACGAATAGGAGAGCCACTAATAAGCCTACTCCTCCCACCCGACTAGAGTTTATCACCAGAAAATCCATTCACCACTCTACCCTATTACCGGTGACACGCATGACGCCTCGTAAGGAACATCACACACTAGTAGAAACTGCTTGACGACCAACCTACGGTCTCGTTAGACCAGAATAAAGCCTGAGAGGTTGAGTACGAATATTCTGTCCTTCTCAATCAAGATTCGCCATACTTATTGATTATCACATTTATTGTTGTTCTCATTCATAATCAATCAACATCCTTGATACTTATTTGACTTCGCATCTATTGACTCATTCTCGTTCGTGACACTTATTGTCTTTCCCATTCATTACTGTCTTCATCCTTACTCAATAAATATTCGACTTTTCATTTACTGTTTGCTCTCATTCGTGACATTTATTGTCTAACCGGTTATTTGTTGTTCACATTCAATCTTAATCAAAATTCGTAATACTAATTGACTTCTCGCTGATTACTTGTTCATAGTCATGACATTTATTGTCTTTCTCATTTATTGTTCGCTCCCAATTACCTTCAATCAACATTCGAAAAATTTAATGTCTTTTGTATTTATTGTTGTTCTTACTTAGCATTCGATTTGCGTAATGCTTTTCTCATTTATTGCTTGTCCTCATTTATTCTCATATGGGATGCTTATTGTCGGTCTCATTTCTTGATTGTCCTCATTTGACACTCTGTCTTTCAGTATTTACCCCTCTTGATTATTATTTGAACACTTTGGTTCTCTCGGTTAATTTATTATTGTGTTGATATTCTCCATCCATCCTCTTTGCTATCGTAATGATTTATGATTCCTCTATTTGCGTTTATTTGCATCATTATTGGTCCCTCTTTTACCTATCATTTCGTTTGTTTCTTTGTTCATCCTGATTTCAAACATGCCTTTTAAGCATTCTTTGTTCTTGACATCTAAACCTATTTACTATTGTTATGATTTATTGACTCTTTCGTTTGCATAAATCAATCGCGTTTTCCTTCTCCATTCGTACATCTAATCTCCTTTCAATCATTCTTTGTTTTGACATCTAATTCCATTTACTATTGTTGTGATTCATTAATTCTTTTTCGTTAATCGATAACAGTTTGCTTCTTTATTCGTACGGATATTTAATCTTTCTTTCAAGCATTATTGGCTCATACTAATACGAATGTTCTTTCAATTGTTGATCTTTTCATTTGCAACCTTTCATTTTTAACATTCTCTGTTCTTAAAACATGGTACTTGACATGATTCCCTTTTTATTCTTATGATTCATTAGTTCTTTCATGTGTATTGTAATGTACTTCTCACTCCTTTCATTAGCATTGACATCTACTTCTTTTGGCTATTAGTACGCTTCCTTGGTCATTTCATTTTCATTGATCGTTAGAATACATCAGGGCTTGGAACAACGCTCCAAGTCAACAGGCTGCACATGATCGACATAAGAAGCTATACGATGTGCGACGTAAACCATTAGAATTTCAAGATTGGCGACCAAGTTATGTTGAAAGTCTCGCCTTGGAAAGACGTGATATGGTTCGAAAAATGCTGGAAGTTAAAGTCGAGATACGTTGGTCCATTTAAGATATTGGCTAGAGTCAGCCTTGTAGCTTACAGACTAGAGCTTCCGCCAGAACTCAGTAGTGAATACAATACATTCCATGTTGCTAATCTCAAGAAATGCTTGAATCGCTCATCAATCCGATGGACACAACTCAACCTGATAACCAACTCATATCTTTTTAGAACCATGGACCGGGATGTCCAGTAGTTGAGACATAGTCAAATTCCTATCGTCAAGGTTCGCTAGAATTCTCAACGAGGTCCCGAATTCACTTGGGAGCGAGAAGACCGGGTTCGTCAGAAGTACCCCCATCTCTTCGCTAATACCACTCCAACGACCAACGCTGACTGAATCTCGCGGACGAGATTCCCTTTTAGGGGGGTAGAATGTCACAACCCGCTATTTCCCAGGTCAATACTATTTTCTAAACTCGAATTTAAATTCTTGGCATGAGCTCTTTTACTTGAATCGACGCAAGTTTTTAAATAAATTCTAAGTACTCTAGGACTTAAGCTAATTTTAGTCCACAACGCTCCGGTACCTTACTCCTTCTCCAATTCACAATTTTATACAACAAAACAAATTCCTATTCTCTAAATACTTACGGTTTTTAAATTCAACAAACGTAAATTTTTATTCAAGAATGTAACACTCGACATACCCGACTTTCTCAACAATTATTTTTTTTTAGAGTATTTTATACTTCCAAAATTATTACAAAAAGTCCCAAGAATATTTTCCGACGACCAAGTTAAATTCTTTACATCTTACGTTTAATTACGTATAACTTTCGTTAACTACTAAACTAATACCCAATACATATTTTTACTACCCAATACATTCAATATATATATTTTATACAACTAACAACTAATTTCTTCCAAATTCCATCCCATGGCCGCCCCCTCTTATACTCTAGAGATTCTTAGTAGACAATTTGTACATAAACATTTATTAGCACAACTTGAAGCATAAAACATGGAATATGGTCTTGTAGGCTTGACCTCCCATGTGTTCCCTAGACCCTCCCCAACCGGCCACCCCCTCTCCCTTGACCAAATTATGATTTTTGACTTGCTATTCAAAGTTTGAAAATCCCTAGTATATATATATGTGTTCATGTATCCATTTTTGCTACTAGTTACAAAGAAAAAAAATATATATATATCACCTCCCCACTTACATACATAAATCGATCCACCAAGGAGCAAGGAAAGGAAGGAGAGTTTGTTGGTTACTTTCAAGAGTACTTAGGGCAAGATTAACAAGGGTTGATACTAATCTTGGGGGTTACACAAGTGTTTTACTAATCTCATCTCACTAACTTCTTTGTAAGTGATTTTACACTACTTATACTTCATGATTTTCATGAGTTTCATGCTTGTCTAGTATATATACTTGGTTATCACTTGGTACATGTTGAAAATCTTTACATCCACTTTGATCTCTTAACAAGAAACCATGTTTTGAACAAGTTTTGATTACAAGAAAATTTGCTAGTAATAATCTTTACAAGAAAATAATGAAAACTTTATATATATACATGTTAGTAGATATGAAGTTTTAAATACTTGGATGATCTTGTACATGGATCTTGAATATGGTTAAGTTTATGTTTAGATCACCATATACTAGTTGAGAAGTTGATGGATGAATTAGGACTAGATTTGAAGTTGTTGTTAAGTGGTGATAATAAATAGAACACTAGGAAATATAGTTTGACAATCCTAATGTTGGATCTGTCCCATTCGACATCCCACAGAAAAATCAGCACCTTGGTGGCCATATTAGGCTAGAAATATAGAAAATAGACTTAATAACGAAAACATAGCCGCTTGAATGAGTTAAAACGGACTTATAACGAAAAAGATATGTTATTTTCAAGATTTACGACGAAAACTATATTTTCTGAAATATGAATCTGTCCCGATTTTCTAGTTAAGAAAACAGAGATCTAATGACATCTAGACTAGCCGAGACCTTGAAAAATCTAAAGTATACTTGAATACCTTCGCAGGAATATATAGAACTAGAAAAACGGAACTACGACGCAAAAGTTATGGCCTAGGGAAGTTGCAACGAAACATATAATTTTTGACAGCTTTGGTTCAACTAACAAAAGCTGATGGAATATTTAAAATGAGTTTTTGGACACTTTAGAGTGTAAATCGGCTAAAATGACGTAAACAAAAATGGCAGAACATTAAGTATACTTATTAGGTGCGTTAGAGATTTTTCAAAATATATAATTACAAGACGACTAATATTTGGTCGTGAGATTTACAAGTTACGTTTTCTAAAATGGTGGATGACTTAAATACGAGATTACTTTGATTACCTACATTTTTAACGATAAAAATTTCAACAACATGTACAAGTGATAATATAGTGTATGACTTGCATGCTTGACCTTGTTTTCGAACCTAAGACATATGCATTATTTAGGCCGCGATTAGAGTACCCGGACTTTATTTTCAACTACTACTTTGTCTATCGGATATTGCTTTTGCTAAGGTGAGTTCATAA
>JARVZY010007011.1:0-24679 GCA_030686995.1 Artemisia argyi | reverse complement strand
AGCCGGATGGACCAAAACACGAATGCCAAATCCACAAATCATATGAAGCCGTCGCTTCAAGCATAATAGTTGGGTATTGGTGATCACCTCTCTTATATTGGCCTTTCAAATATTTAGGACAATTTCGCCAAGTGAAATGTGTACACTCAATGCTACCAAGCATTCCAGGAATGTGATGTTTTTCTTCATGTACCTCGAATAACCGAGCAATGTCATGAGTTGTCGGCCTACGTAAGAACTCTCGGCCGTATAACTTTATAATCGCATCACAAAATTTATCAAGACATTCACCTAGAAAAAACGAAGTATTATTTTATTAAAAAATAACGAAAAAAATATCAAAATATTATTTTATAAAAAAAAACACAAAAATATTTAAAAAAAAACATAATAATAACGAAATATTATTGTAAAAAAAACAGCTTTAAAAAAAATTAATAACGAATAAAAATAATAAATAACAAATAAAAAAAATTTAATAACGAATAAAAAAAATTAATAATAACCTGAAGTTCTTCGTGCCATGTTTAAATAGTCATCGAATCTATCCGGAGGTTCACCCGTTGCGAGTTGCCGTATTTTTGTAACGGCGTGAAACTAATTTTTCTAAACGCGTCTTGACCCTCTTGAAACCATTCGAATTGCGCTTCAATGTCATTTAGAATTTTTAAAAACAATCTTTTACTATTACGAAAACGATCACGAAAAACATCTTTGTTAAACTTTGGTTGTTCAACGAAATAGTCATTCATTAAATTTTCTAAAGCTTTATCACGAAAATGTTTTACATAACCACGGATGAAGGTAGAGCTTGTCGTGTCTTCAAGAGCTTCGTACGCGGCTAAAAAGGTTTCGATTGTACTACCGGATAACCATTCTTCGGATGAGTCAGGGGGAATAATTATCTCGTTTGAGGATGAACCCGATGATGATATGGTTATTAGAATGTAAATTGTATGTGTGATTTGATATTAGTTTAGATGTGAAAATAAAAAAGGAAAATGGTGAGTATTTAAGGGATTTTTTTTTTTTTTTTTTTTTTTTTTTTTTAAGTCCCAAACGGATAAAGCTTGCAACGGTAACAAATTCAATGCTTGCAACGGTCGAAATATTAAAAGCAATGATCCACACCGAATCGGTAAATCATGTCGTATTCCATGCCGATTTCATGATGCCGATCAATTGGCAATGTGTTGCCGATCTATACCGATCCACACCGAGCCATTGCCGAAAACGTTGCCACTGCCCTTATGTAATTGCTTGATTGAAACTGACTTAAATAATTGCTTATCTATTTATGCAAATATTGAGATTCATTAGCATCTTGACTTTGACTGAAAAAGTCAATGTCTGATTTCGATGAAGCAGCTTGTTCCATAGACATCACTGCTGACGTTTTTTACATGGAGATATTTTTTTATTTCTAAAACCCCACTTCAACACAATAAAATAAAGATGATAACATATTTCCTTACGAGACGATTATCCGAATGTTAATAAACTAAAAGGTTCAAAAAATGTAAATTGATGATAATGGCATTTAATACATGCAGTTTAACACGTAAATTTGGATCTGAAATTTTCATGAAATCTGAAAATCTGTGGTGAAAAACTCTGACTCTGAATTTAATAATATTGTTTTTTTAAACGCATAAATGATTAGAGATCACAAAAAGCTAGTTTATATATCATTAAAAGGTACTAAGATTATTTTTCAAGTCTTGTTAGACAAAATATTTTTTAACCTCTTAACACATGAGGAAAAAGAACCCGTAATTGCCAAAAGCTATTAATGACACATGAGGCTCGTATGCCTTATATATGTGGTTGTCTGCAGGGTGAATTTGTGGTAGCTCCCGAAAGTTTTCATGAATCACATAAATTTCACATAGTGTACTATGTCGTAAAAGATCTCATTTTACTCAAATGCACCATGTCGAAAACTTTTAGGTTACAAATCTTGTTTATTTTAAATTTTAACGAAATGTACCTCGTATACTCTAGTTTTTGTTTTCGCCACTCTTGTCGAATGCTATTTTGTACTCACTTATGGAACTTACGTATGAAAGTTGACAAAAACTTTGTACATGTGTAAAAATACTTTGCTGCATTAATATTTTTCCAAACTTTAAAATGCTGAAAAAGAAAATAAATAAATAAACACTTCTCAAGAATCCAATGATATTTACATGAATGAAATCTTGCATTGTTACTCCATGAATTAAATTTTCCCTAAAACTAATGAAATAAACCAACTACGTACTCTGAATTCCTAAACCTATCAAAAACCTAATTCGAAAAAATGTTGATGATTTGGTTGATACATCATTGGCATTTCATAAATGTCATGATTAGAAGGTATTGCTTCCAAACAATTATGCAAATCTTCCAAACTTAAACTATCAAGCCATTCATTCCCATCTTCAAAATCCTCTTTTTGCAGCAAACTTTCCATTAGTCCCGTGTCGCGTCGCTCACAAGTATCTTTCACTTGAGGTCGTCGCAAATCGTCTAGAAACATTACATCGTCCTCATTTTTACAGCTAAACTCGCCGTCTGAGTATTCAAATGTATCCAAATTGTCACTTATGTCACTATAACTTTGACTACTTTGTACATCATCTAATGGTGATGTAACATGAATGTCGTGACTATGACGAATGTTGTTATCTTCTTGTGGTATGATCATCTCTTTCGGATTGTTCTTCTTGTTGTAAAGGCGACATAGAACCCAATCGTCTAACTACATATCAAAACATACCAATTTTAACACCAACACTTTTTACCAACACTTTTTATCAACATTTATATGAAAACACACCTTGGAATGCTTATTAAGTCGATATTCATGCATGATCCAATTTGTCTTGATTCCTTTAGTCCCTTTTCCCGCGTAAAATACTAATGCTTTCTTAATCCCAACGGTCACCTTCGGGTCGGATTTTGACTTGATTGGTTTGTCCGCTCCGGTTGCTTTCCAGTACCCGTTTCCTGTGACCCGATTTGGTTTTGACCCGTTAGGATATTTCCTGTCTCTTGGTGTGAAAAAGTACCATTCCTTTGTTCCAAACAAAGCCAGTTCTGCAAAAAATTTGTAAAATTCTAGTCAGTAATTCGTTAAGTTGTAACTTCGTGTTTGTCTCGAAATTCTGATCTTGTCCTTAAACTATCGAAATTACGCTAGTCATCCCTATTTGACATTGTGATTAATGTTTTAGTCTCCGGTCCTAACGGCCAATAAGTCCATAACAAAAATGTCCTGACATGCATACGAGGACTTAACAAACATGGACTTCACGGCCTTTAGGGCGAGAGACTAAAACATTAAGGGTAGTGGCAACCACAGCGGTTTGCCTAGCGGTTTGGCTATAACCGCCGGTAAACACCGCCGCCGCCCCAGCGGTTAGCCCCGACGGTTTGGTCCAGCGGCATCTTTCACCTCCGCGGTTAGAAGTTATCCGTTGGAAAAATATGAACGTTGGGGAGTTAACGATTTGACCGTTGGGGTTAAAAAAAAAAACCTTTTTGCCTTCGTTGAATAATGTGTGTGTGCAGGTGTGTGTAGATAGAGAAGAAACACTTCTTTCTTTCTTTTTTCCTCTTGGAATATGTCACTGTTGGAGTTTTTTTAATTGAATGGATTAAAAAATGAAGTTGACTAGTCTTTAGCTACTTCTTCAGCCATTACATTTAGTAGTTCCTATTTTCTTGTTAATTTGTTATTTCCATCGTGTATTCATTTTTTTTTAGTTTGTATTTTCTTTAAATGTTATGTTTGTATAATTTATAAAAATAAAAAAATAAAATTAGTTGGTAGGTTGGGAGGTATGAAAAATCTATGGTTGCCACTAAAAAAGAGTTAGGAGGTATGAAAAAAGTATGCATGAGGTGGAATGATATTATTGGTAGGTTGAGAGGTATGAGTTTTTTTGGGAGGTATGGTTGCCACCACCCTAAGCACAATGCCAAATAGAGACGACTAGTGTAATTTCAATAGTTCAAACTTCAAAGACTGAATCCGTAATTTTAAGACAAAGATACTTAGAAATAAACTAAACATACCAGGAAGATCCCAAGGTTCGTGTTTGTAAAGATCAACATCCGCGATAATCGAAGGTGGTGAAGCGACACTAGAAATCGCTGACATGGATCGCGATTTCTGAGATAGGTAGTGAACGATGAGCTCCTCGTCTGTCGGGTGAAACCGAAAACCAGGAGGTAAGTTTAACTCAGCTTCAGCATCTCTAACTGTTTTTGTAACGTGTTTTGTTGGTGATCTCATGTTTTATTGATATTCAACTACTAGGTACTAACTTTGAAATAGTATTTGATAGTTTTGTCTTTGGAGATTATTGAGGTTTGAATATGAATAAGATGAAGCAAATGAGAGGGTTATATATATACATGCTTTGAAAGTTTGAATTATTGGATTCATTTAATGGAAAATAATGAGAATAGTATAAGTATATATCCCTATGTCCCACAAACATAGGTTCCATGAACGTGCATATGTGAAATATAATGGCATGTGTTATTTATTTTGATGTGATATATTTTGTTTTAAAAAGATTAACTTAATATGACGTTGTTGTTCAACATTGAATTTTGTTTAAAATTTAGCTTCCATTTATGATTTTACCAATTCTTTATGTAATATTTCATACAAATTCAGTCATTTAAGTTTGTAACTGTTGTCATTATCTTTCTTTTAAAATACTTTTGTAAATGTTACTTTTTTTTTTTCATGGATATTGCACTCTTTTTGTTCAAATTTATAATAATAAGAGGAGAGGGTATTTTAACTTGGGAGATGAGTGAAACTTTTACTTTCGTTCGTGAAACCCACGTTAACAACACTGCCTCCTGCTTTAAAACCAAGTTAAACCTCCACGTTAAAGCTTTAACATGCGTTACAGTGTTGTTTTTTTTTTTTTTTTTTATGAGTTAAGGTTTAACTCCCATACCGTGTGGTGTGTTAAGGTTTAACTCAGGTCTTTTTAGGTGAGTTATGATGAAAGTGAGGGAAAAAATTTTGAGTTAAAGTTAAGTTATAATAAGAAGTATTGTTTTTATTTAATATTAAAATTTAAAGCTGATATGACACTGAGTGAAACTTTAACCCGAGTTACCAAACCTTAAGGGTGGTGATATCCACGCCCTCCCTATTTTTACTAACCAAGCCCTCCCTATCTTGTAGGCTTTTTGTTTTTTTTTTTGTTTTTACCCTTTTTTTGTCGTTTTGTGGCGACAATTTTTTTTTTTTTTTTTTTTTTTTTTTTTTTTTTTTTTTTTGTTTTGTTTTTTGTTTAAATAGAAAGTAGTATATGTATATGTATAATAATGTAACGTATATGTATAATATTTTGTATAATACCACGTTAAATAACTGCAACAACGTATATGTATAATGTTTTGTATGATATGACGTTAAATATTACCACATTAAATAACTGCAACAACAACTGTTATTATTAAATTAAACGACAACGTTATACATATTATTTAAAAACAACAACATCTACGACATATGAAGATTATTCATCTCATTTAAAAGATCATGGAGCCGGGCACTTGACTGACAAGCGTGATCCTCAGGATTCCTTGCCATTTCTAACTCCATTTCCAGTGCCTTTATTCTTGCCTTCAACAGCTTGTTCTCATTTTTTGTAGCAACGCACTCATTTTTTGTAGCAACGCAGTTTGAGCAATGCGTTGAAGAAGAGGGTTGATTAAAGTGCTCTGCTTCAAATTCATCTTTCCACGCGAAGTATCGACACCCATAGTCTTTTGTACCTGGCTGTTACATGTTAAGAAAATAATAAGAAATGTATTTTTAACAAACAAATTATTTACATAACTAAGCAAACGTATGATTATTTACCACTGAAAGAGGACATGCATAAAACAGTCGCCCACGACTATCATTTTGCCAGGATTTCCGTTCTACAATAAATCCTCTATTACATCGGCACCAGAAAGGATTTTTTTGGCTCATCTGACCAAAGAATTTGCATAATAATTTACATCAGCAATCAATAATGTTATTACTAATTTAAACAAAGTAACGATAACTGGTGCAGAACTAACACTCTACAAAAAAATAGACTTTTAAGTTTCAAACAATTAACATTTAAACGATGTTGAATAATCATTTACAATATATGATTCACTATGTTTACAATGGTTTTGTCGGTGTCTCTATTATTTACAACATAAACCAGTAATCATTTACAATGGTTTTGTCGGTGTCTCTATTATTTACAACATAAATCAATGAACCATTAGTCGTTGTTGATACAAAGTTTCCCATTCGGCTGCAACTGGCTCTCTGAAATGCCTCCATTGTGGGTGGATATAGGGTAGTCGAAAATCTCTGTCGAGCGTCAGTACAATGTAGTGAGCACCCACACGGGCAATCACAATGGGGTCGGTTCCTTGTGATGAGTTTGGCCTGGTAAAAAGCGGAAAACATGTGTTCCAACCTTGATCGGATATAAATACAACAGGTCGGTGAATGCTTGAAGCGATAACCAGCCCCGTGAGTGGCATCACCATCCAGCGATCGTTAGGTGCAGGTCCATTGAACCAGTTTATTGAATACCAAAGTCGGTCAAAGTCTTGTTGCTGCCACATATCTATGTATCTTTTCCTATGATAATCTAACTCTTGCAATAACATACCTCTGACTTCGTCCCACCTATTTTCGTTTTGAACAATACAGTGGGCAACGCACCGAAACCCACAATTTCCATCACCCTCAACATTATGTATGCTTATTACAAGTGGACGGAAAACAGGTGGAATATGCTTAATAAACGCATTGCTCACACTATCTCCAGCATAAAATCTGTGGCGTAGAGTATCACCCGTGTAAGAGCTATGTCTTGCAGGTTCTTTTCGCATGTTCGGCACTTTTGTAGATCTTGAATTCGTACTTCTTCGGTGATCTACGATTGGTACTTCATCAAAGTCAGGTTCTTTCCGCATGTTCGGCACTTTTGTAGATCTTGAATTCGTACTTCTTCGGTGATCTACGATTGGTACTTCATCAAAGTCAGGGACTTCATTCAAGTCAGGGACTTCATTCAAGTCCGGGTCTTGTGTAGCCTTGCCCTTTTTCTCCTTTGCGCTCGGACGACCACGGGTATTTTTTTGAATAGCTGGTTCACGGGTGTCAGCAAATTCAGGTTGGAATATCTCTCTCAACTTCGTTAACATATTTTTCTTGACAAACGATGTTGATTTGCTAAAAATATTCTTGAATTGTTGCACGCCATTGTTAAACGAAGTATCATCATCATCATCATCAGCTTCACTGGAGTAGTCATCTTCAGGCGGAGGCCTATTGATAACAGGCCACGGAACAGATAGGGTTCTCCAAAAAATAGGAATTTCATTCAGTGGAATGGGGCGTCCTGAATTCAGTAAAAGCGACTTATGTAAATTACTGATAATAGTGGGGGAAACAACTTGATAGTTATAAATTTAATCTACTTACCATTATATACATAGTATTGCATGATGTGAAAGCATGGTAGTCCGTGAATTGACATCAACTTATGGCTACATTTGTCTGGTGTGATCGCCAGTTGGAGTTCTCTATACATGAGAATGAAAGCATGTTTGGAAACTTTATACCACAATTCTTCAAATAGATCAACATTACAATGATTTAGTTTCTCGTTCATGCTTCTATTAAAACTCTCTTTTATCCCACTTTCTTGCGAAATGAGAATCTTATCGATTGACCATAACAACCTGTCTAATTTGTGTTGTGTGCCGTCCAAATATAATTTCAACAACGCGTGGTGAGCCTCAACTCTGCACGTTGTTGTCTGGCCGTAAGAGCGATATTGGTCGGTAATATACGAGACAAACTTGGGTGCGTATTGTCGCAGCCACGTGTTATACAGATACTCAGCGACATCTGCAAAAAAACAATGAATTAATAAAAGGTCATTCGGGTGCTTTTTTATTAAAATTATTAATAATTAAGTACCCGGATGGTTGACCAATTTCTGTTGTAGGCGTTGATAATGATTCCTGAACGATTCGAATGTCGGAGCACTAACCATCCAATCCCATCGGTGTTTAACGGACTCATACTCTTTTGGGTCACTGAATTTATTTTTGCAAAACTTAGCTAGATTTTGCTGTATATGCCATCGACAGAGTAAATGGTGAGCGTCTGGAAATTCTGCTTCGCATGCGCCAACCAACGCTAAATCTCTGTCAGTGACGATAACACGTGGGTAATATCGTTCGTCTATGACATCCTTCACACGTTGCAATACCCATCTAAAATTATGCCCTTGTTCACTGGATAAAAAGCTATACGCCATTGAAAATGTTTTATTTGTTGAAGTTACTCCAACAATTTCCAACAACGGCAATTTAAACATAGTGGTATTGTATGTGGAGTCCATCAACATGATATCAGGGAATGTACACCATATAGCATACGACGTGGGGTGCACAAAAAATAGCTCCTCAAGCTCTTTTGTATGCTCATTTACCCTCGGGTACCATGTATACCCTGATTCTTGCAAATGCGAGTAAAGGACTTGAACTGGAGTTCTATCACCTACTCTGTTTCTCTGGATCTTATTTCGTGCATTATATATAGTTCTAACGCTAGACACGTTATCCGGATTACGACCCTGTATTGTCGAAAGTATAATACGTGGTCGTACGGTGTAACCTGACAATTCTTTGACCAAACCGAACTCATCATCCTTTAATCGCATTGCATATGGTATACCATGCAACGACTCTAGCAAATCATGATTATGCGTATCATCCTTCACCCTCAGAATCCAATTATTTTTTGTTTCACGATATTTTGCCACCAATTTGAATGGACAATTTGTTTTAGAGGTACTGGTTTTCCGTTTTCCAGCACCTCCAGGTTTATAAATCCCACTCTTTGAACACCTGTAATTTATTTCATACAAATAACCCTTTTCTGTTTTGGTTCTGCCTTTAACAATGACAAAACCGAGCCCACGAGCTATATTTTGCACCCAAGCCGTTAGTTGCTCGTCAAAACCGAACGTCTGAAAATACATCACAAATTTTATAAATTTTTAACATTTTTATAACTTTTTAACTTTTTAACATTTACAAACATAACAATTTCTTTACAACTTTACATTTTTTTAACATTTACAAACATATCATTTTTATTTAACTTTACATTTTTTTTAACTTTACATTTTTTTTAAACTTTACAATTTTTTCTTTAACTTTACATTTTTTTTAACATTTTTTTAACATAACATTTTTTTTTAACTTTACATTTTTTTAACATTTACAAACATAACATTTTTTTTTAACTTTACATTTTTTTTTAACTTTAACATTTTTTTTTAACTTTACTTTTTTTTTTTAACTAAACTTAACATTTTTTTTAAACCTTTTTTAACTAAACATTACTTAAAAAAAAATATAAAGAATATATAAATAAAAACGAAAAAAACGCGTTTTATACCGGGTGTATAAAAGCGTTTTCTCTCTCTCTCTTCTCACACATGTGTGTGTGTGTGAAACGCGTACCCTTATCTCTCTCTCTTATCTCTCTCTCTTATCTCTATCTTTAGATCTTTTAAAAGCTCGGTTGTTTATGTTTTTACTTGATATTATGTGATGGGTGATTATGTTTTTACTTGATATTATGTGATACGTTGGGTGGGTTGGTGGTTCTGGGTGGGTTGGGTGGGTTATTATGTGATACGTTGTTAATAGAGCTGTTGTTTTTATGGTGGTTCTGGGTGGGTTGGTGGTTCTGGGTTGGTTTGTTTGATAGATCTGTTATACTTTGTGTTGATTTGTTTGATATATCTGTTGTTTTTATTGTTTAAAAAAAATTAGGGTTTCAAAAATTTTTTGGGGGTTTTCAAAATTAACTTGATTTATTACAATTAAACGTTGTTAATTATAAGATTCTTGTTCTAATTGAGCCGATCTATAAGTTTTTCTTGAAACGCCTAATTTTTTAAAAATTAGGGTTTGGGTTGGTGTTTCTGTGGTGGGTTATTAAGTGATACGTTGGTGGTTCTGGGTTGGTTATTATGCGATTTATGATACTTTGTGTTGATTTGTTTGATAGATCTGTTGTTTTTATTGTTTAAAAAAAATTAGGGTTTCAAAATTTTTTTGGGGGTTTTCAAAATTAACCTGATTTATTACAATTAAACGTTCTTAATTGTAAGATTCTTGTTCTAATTGAGCCGATCTATAAGTTTTTCTTGAAACGCCTAATTTTTTAAAAATTAGGGTTTGGGTTGGTGTTTCTGTGGTGGGATATTATGTGATACGTTGGTGGTTCTGGGTTGGTTATTATACGATTTATGATACTTTGTGTTGATTTGTTTGATAGATCTGTTGTTTTTATTGGTGGTTCTGGGTGGGTTGGTGGTTCTTGGTGGGTTGGTGTGTTGATGATTCTGGGTGGGTTGGTGGTTCTGGGTGGGTTGGTGGTTCTGGGTGGGTTATTATGTTGGTAATTTGGGTGGGTTGGTGGTTCTGGGTGGGTTATTATGTTGATGATTCTGGGTGGGTTGGTGGTTCTGGGTGGGTTATTATGTTGGTAATTTGGGTGGGTTGGTGGTTCTGGGTGGGTTATTATGTTGATGATTCTGGGTGGGTTGGTGGTTCTGGGTGGGTTGGTGGTTCTGGGTGGGTTATTATGTTGATGATTCTGGGTGGGTTGGTGGTTCTGGGTGGGTTGGTGGTTCTGGGTGGGTTATTATGTTGATGATTCTGGGTGGGTTGGTGGTTCTGGGTGGGTTATTATGTGATGGTGGATACTTTGTGTTGATTTGTTTGATACATCTGTTGTATGACCATTTAGGGAGGGCGTGGATATCACCACCCATGTTGTACTTTATATCCACATGTTGTGGGTGGTTCTGTGGTGATTGTGGGTAGGTTAACACCTTGA
This sequence comes from Artemisia argyi, assembly GCA_030686995.1. Lineage (NCBI taxonomy): Eukaryota > Viridiplantae > Streptophyta > Magnoliopsida > Asterales > Asteraceae > Artemisia > Artemisia argyi. Next base: position 13,737 of record JARVZY010007011.1, on the reverse strand, counting down.
TCTGCCACCTTTGAGTGGTATGAATACCTGCTCTGGCCTACCCCATTACCCACAGAAAAAGGTTATAAAGAAACTTGATATTGGCAATGATGATTTTATAAAGAAACTTGATATTGGCAATGATGATTTTATATAGAAAAGCTTGATTTTGGCATGGCATTTCCAAATGAAAGGTAAAATTTTTTTTTTGATTTTGCAACATTTGATGTTGCAGCCAAATATGAGAAGCAGTTTTGTTATAATCTGAGCCTTTACCTGAGTTGTGAAAAATTCTGAACTCGACATTTGTTGATATTGTTCCCAGCCTTTACCTGATATGGTTGGATATCCACGCCCTCCCTATTTTTACTAACCAAGCCCTCCCTACAATGTAGGCTTTTTTGGGTGATTATGTGATGGTGGATTATGTTTGGTGGTTCTGTGGTGGTTTATTATGTGATGGTGGATTATGGTTGGTGGTTCTGTGGTGGTTCTATGGTTCTGTGGTTCTGTGGTTGTTTTTGATATGGTTGTAGTGTTTGCTGTGAGCTTTGTTTGTGATTGAGCTTTGTTTATAATCAATCAAAGCTGCAGTTTGGGAATCTTACTGTTGGGCTTGTTTGTTTTTTACAGGCTGCAACCCCGCATGCAGTTTGGGAATCTTACTGTTTTGTGACATGCTTGTATCAGCTTGTGATTGTGGAATCTGCTTTTGTGGATTGTGTTGGATTGTGTTAGCAATCTGTGTGGAATCTGCACTTGGACAATGGTTTTAACTTTGTGTTTCACTTTTGCTAAAAAGGCGATGACGAATGGTTTCTAAAACCCGAATGGATGGCGAAGTGATATTTTTATCACTTGCGCAACCTTCATATCCGAGCCTAACTAAAAATCTACATTTTTTTTTCGATAACGTTTTCAAATCTGAGCCTAAAAGGCGATGACAGAAATCTGTGTTGTGTGGAATCTGCACTTTTAACTTTGTGTTTCACTTTTGTTTAAATGGAATCTGCATATGGACAATGGTTTGAACTTTTGTGTTTCACTTTGGTGAAATCTGCACACTTGGACACTTGGACACTTGGACAAAACAAAACATAGACAAAAAAATAAAAAAAAAAGTAATAACTTTAACTTTAAAAAAAAAAAAAAAAAAAAAAAATTAAATTGCCGACACAAAACGACAAAAAATGGGTAAAAACAAAAAATGAACAGTGCTGTAACAGCACCCTATTAACCACACCCTCCCATAGGGAGGGCTTGGTTAACACAACCCAACCTTATATAGGAAAAAGAATAAATGCAAATACTGCAAGTAGAAGTGTCATCGACAATTTCTTATAACTTGGTTAGCAAGACATATGTTGGGCCCATATTTTCAAATGAATTGTTTTTTATTTTTATATCTTCAAACTAAACATTTTTAGAAAGGGTCCATCCGAGTCAAAGCAAACAAATATGGAACAATTATTTAGTTCATTTGACTAGATTCATTGTATCTCGTGGTAAGAATAATATGACGAAAGGTAAAAGATGTTGATTAGTATTTTTATATTTTTATAATTTTGAATCAAACTACCACTGACTATATATCTTGTCCTAACTCCTAAGTTTTGTTTTGTTTTGTTTTTTTGTTTCTCTCTCTCTCTCTCTCTCTCTCTCTCTCTCTCTCTCTCTCTCTCTCTCTCTCTCTCTTCAAACTATTAAAAAAAGTATCATACTTGTCATCGTTTGTTTTTCTGGGTATCGAACAAAATTTTTTGTTATATAGGTACATTTCTTTTAAATTTGTCATTTTTTAGGTATCTTTCGACATTTTTGCCCTTTAATTTTTTTCTATTAGCTGAGAGGGGCAAAAATGTTATAAAATGTTGCAAAATACCTTAAAAAGGCTGAATTTGAAATAAAAATACAAGAAAAAGCAAAAAAATTTATTCCCTATCAATAAAAACAAATGATGTTAAGTATGATATTTTTTTTAATCAATTGCCCTTGTTTTTCAAGACATTTTGCTTACGCTCATAGAAAACGTTTACCTAACACTAAACCAAAATTACATAAAAGATATTTCAATAGTTAGAAAGTAAACGACTTTTCTGTTATTATTTTATGGCTCGTTAGGTGAATCTCCAATACTCCTTTACAAGAAGTAAAAATAAACGATGTGTATTCTTACGAATTTTTAAACTCGTGCATGTATGAAGTTTGAACAGATAATATAATGGGTGATGATAATTTAATTACTTTGTTTTAAAGTTAAATATTATGACAGTTTATAAATAAATTATTTTGAAATATTTAAGATTTTTTTATTAAATTATATTAAATTTTATAAGACTTATATAGTTATAATACTTGTGTATACACGTATTTTTGCATGATTTTTTTCATTTTGTGTTAATATCAATTAATATTTTTGTATAGGTTTTTATTACACGAAGTGTGTGACTTTGTTTAACCGGCATGGCGTTTAGTTTGATCTTTTTTAAATTTAACTATTAATATAATATTCTATATATTATGTGTGTTTAATAGCACATAATGACTTTGAAAAAAATATGTGTCATTATTATATGTACAATCTCGTATATATATTTTCATGTCACAGTAACCCGTGAGGTCATGTGTCTTTATTTTAATATTTAAATTACTATCAATAATAATTTAATCTGTATTTAATTGTTAAACTCGTGCGCTGGTTAAACTTAAAAAGAGCAATAACATGAATCGTTATTGATAATAATATTTATATATACGTTTATCAAGTGTGTGAGTATTTGAACGGTACAAAAGTTCTTTACGTCATGTTTCGTGTAATAAAATTTGTTTATACAATAAAATAAATAAACAAAGAGTAAGATTGGATTAATGTGTGACAACAGCGATGCTTTTTCCAATGACAATATGTATTATTGTGCAATGTCTCATTCTGTGCATAGTGAGTGTATTAATAAATAATAGGTCATTGATGATATAAATATTAGAAAGTCTATCCTAAAGAACACTGCAATATATATTTTATGTTTTTTTTACTACTTATACTTTTATCCATTAATAATCTATTACATTTCAAATTTACTTATATTCAATTGCAAACCTTTGTGCATAAAAATTTAAAAAAAAAAAAGAAAAAAAAAAAAAAAAGAATTGCAAACCAAAAATTGGTCTAATTTAGTTTTATTGGCTAATCAGGTAACTTTATTTACCACATGGCATAATCAAGTTATCGATTGATTTACTTTGTTTTCTCGAAAACTTAAGTGTTTTTAATTGTTGAAAAATGAGAAATTTCTTAGAAAAGTATTTTGAAAAATACATACAAAACAGAAAACGTGTTTAAAAGAAGTATTTTCTGAAATTTCTCTACTGAAAGCGGAAACCTGTTTATGCTATTATAACTATGATTTAAAGAACTTGAATATAGAAATCTTTAAATTTAAAAAGATTTCTCTAAAAAAGAAGAGTTACTCCGTTATATATATATATATATATATATATATATATATATATATATATATATATATATATATATATTAGAAAAAGCTTTTCTGCAACTAAACGCACCCTTAAATTTTCAATTGGATGTGAAATAATGTTTTTTTTTTAACTATATAAAAGATATAACCATTTTAATACAAGTGGCGGCTATTAAGAAATGTTTGAAAAATTATCATTTTCCTTTTGCTTAAAACAATGTGTTTTTTGTATTCACGTAAGGTGGGGAACCTTTTATTCAACAAAAGGAGGTTATGTGGACCCTTCATTTAAATTTGCAGTTCAAGTGAGACCATTTTTGTCCACAGTTAAACCTCTTTTGAATTTCCTGAAAGGTTCATGGACCTTTCACAAGAGTCGAAACAAACTTATTATCTGTGACGGCGGGACTGTAAGGGCATGTTTTTTTTTCTTTCTTTTTTATTGAATGGATTGACTCCACTAACTATTTTATATTATTAGTTTTGAGATGAGGCTCATAAAAATTCTTTAAGGCTGGAGGGAGTGGGCTCGGCAAACTCTCGGTGAAGCTCGGTAAAGCTCGGTAACACCGCCGCAAGGGTCTCGGTGATGTTCGGTGAAGGAGAGAATCGGTAAGTTTTACCGAATGAGAAAGAGGAAGGGAATTTGCTTGTGGGCCCAAATTGGTGAATCAAAAAGGTTTTTATTGGGTATTGATGATGTGGAAATTTGGTGAAACCAATGCCACCAAATTGGTGAAAATTGGGGTGAATTGGTGAAATGTGAGTTGGAAGGTTTTTATTGGGTATTGATGATGTGGAAATTTGGTAAACTTTGGTGAAGTGGTGACCACTCCCTCCACCCTAATAGGTTTATATTCACAAGGATAAAAACATATCTCCTCCTCAATAAGAAGCTTAGATAGATGTGGGACCCATATAACTCTTAACTAACAAAGAAAAGTAAACTGCCCCAAAATTGTCAAATCAAAAATAAAATTAAATAATAACTCATATTAAAAACTGAATATCATACAAAATAAAATTAAGAAAAAATTTTTGTTTTGTTTCTGGGTGGTTTACCAAAGGGAGGTGATTTGCACACCAAATTTTTTGATTATTTCACAATTTTGTACAACACTGTAATGCACAGAAAGTATACAGTACAACACTTTAATGCACAAAATATGGTGAAATAATTAAAAAAATTTTGGTGTGCAAATCACATCCCTTTACCCAAAATCACACTCGTCATCTTTTCCTTATTCGATTTTAATTGCACTAGTAATACCTAATTTTTAAACTAGCTGCATCATGGTCTTTATTTAAAAAGGTAAGTATCATCTGTGTAATAATCTAGAATTTTTTATTACACGGCTTGTCCTTATCGTTATTACACATATACTCCATATTTTCAAAATAAGGATTATATTAATAAATATAGTTTGAAAATTAGAGATTATTTATGTAATTAAAATTGAGGGCTTGTTTGGTTTGTAGGTGGGTTTAAATTTGGATTTGAATTTGAGAATGGTTTGAAAGATTTGGTAAAGGTTTGAGAAAAAAGTATGAGAGAGAAAATATATTATCATATAGAATAAAAAACATTATTTGAAAAATAGAAAAGTATAAAAATAAATACTATAAAAGCTGAATTCTATGTCATGTGAGAGAAGAATTAAAAAAAAAAATTATAAACATCACACCCACCAATATTGCCATGAATCAAATTATGGGTGTACTGACAACTTTTTATTCCTGGACCCACAACCAAAATTAAACCAAACGTTTGTATTTAAGTGTGATTCCATTATTTTCATACCAGACCACTATAACAAACAACACCTGAATAGGAACGGGGAACGTGATTCTGGATAAACCATAAGGACAAAACATGTGATTTTTTCTAAAATTAATGTTGTATTAAATAAGGGGAGTGACATAATTTTTTTTTTTTTATAAAAACATCATTGTGTACAAGCTGTATAGCACACTGTATAATATTTTAATGCACAAATTATGTTGAAAGATTAAAAAATTGTGGTGTGCGAATCAACCCATTAAATAAATTAGCGACATAACAAAAACGACATTTTCATATAAATGGTTCGAAGGTATAACCATAAAAGCTAACTACTGAATATACTAACGACTTTAAATTACCGTTGAATATTTCTCATGTCAATTAGGCAATGAAAATATTAAAGATCCATTTGCTATTTTGACTTTGAAATTAATAAAAACTCAAAGTTTGACGTGAGACGAGGCAACTCGACAACTTATTATAAAATACGTCACTGCTTACGCTTTTTATGTGTTCTCACTTCCCAGTCCAAACACTCCCCAAGGGCCCATCCCAACCCACAAAGGGATCAAGATGTAGATAGAAAGATAATAAAAAGATTATTGGAAAAATTGTAAGTTCAGGTGGTGTAAGTTGTAAAATAATTATGATAGCTGTTGTAATTTTTTTTATCATCGTATTTAGTTATTGTATATGGTTTCGCACAAGGCCTTCATTCGCTCAATTACAGCACTCTGACAGGACAATTTATATTGATAAACATACATATAGACATTTAAGATGGAAAAATGCAGTAGTATAATATGATGTGATGGACTATAATATAATGTAATGTAATGGAATGTAGTAATACATCATAATATATTGTGATAATGATACCAACCATCAGAATATAAGAGAGTTGACTGGTACATTTTTATTTTTGATTTGCTTACTTCAATGTATAATTTTCAAAAGCATTATATGATAAATGTACAACCGCTTAAAGCACAATTTGAAGTGTGCAAGTCAAAAATGAAAGTATGCAAATCATTAGCCTTAGAATGACCATTATAAATCCAAGCCTTCAAGCTTAGTGTTGACGATATAACAAATATTTAGAGTTATATAAGCAAAACTAAATTCGTAATGAAGAATACTATTTATTTTATCTTCTTTTGTTTGCTATCTTTATGCTCAACGAGTGTGATAAGTGACCACAAGGAATTTTGTGATACCCATCATTGGTTAAGAAATCCTGCACCTATTTATTTATTTTGTTTAATTTTTAATTTAAACTGTTAACGACTTTGTTTTTCAAACAGGTTACGGCTTAAGATCGCATGCTTATGATTTTGATCGAGCTACTTGCGACACTCATACTTGTGGTCAAACGTGCTTCGATAACAAGCCTACTCCTGGAGCAGAATTAGTATTTATATCGTGTTTTGGCACCGTTTGTATTTGTTGCATGAGTAAAAATTGTTAGTTCATTAAGTCTCATGCAACTTTAACCAATGCAATATAATATTACTAAACCTACATAAAATTTGTGAGATCATATATATAAATATATAATCATATTATTATTTTTTTCTTTGCTGAAAATCCATGAACACACAACAGTTCATCATTAAGTCTACATAAATACTAGTATACTATCTCTTGTTGTGTGAGAAGCTCCCCAATTAAACGGTTGTGAGTTCAAGTCCTACTTATGACATGTGTGATAGTTATGTTGTATAATTTTTAAGATAATTAGTTGTCGTTCTAAAAAAAAATTAAGTCTATATGAATTGCTAAATCCTAACTCTCATTAATTCAGTTAACCTTTTCAACATGGGACATGTTATATGTAACATCTAAAATACAAGAAATACCATTCTTTTGTTTTTTTTATTTATATTTTATTTATTTTTTATTTTTTTAATAATTTTTTATTGTAAAACTACGTTACTAAAAGTACGAAACTGAAATTTAAAGTTTAACAAGGCAAAAGTATTAAACTGACAGAAAATAGGAAACAGAAACTGATAAAAAACTGTGTTATACTGTAAAAAAATGACAAAGGCGAGGAAGGGGGGTAGGGGGGGGGGGGGGTTAGAGGAGGGCGGAGAAGGTAGAAAGTGAGTCAAGAAGGATTGATAGTACCACATTCAACATTCTTAAAAGATTATTCCTCTTAATTGTTACTGCACTTTTTAAATTTCACATGTTCAGCAAGCGTGTGACTATTTGTATGAGCCGTTACAAAAGTTCTTTACGTCATTTGGATGAGTGACAAGTTTGTGTGGTAGGCGTATTGTTAGGGTATTAGGGCACTGGCAACCTTGCGGGGGAAGGGCATCGGCAAAGAGTGCCGATCGACATGCATGGCTGCCAGCCACTCTGCAAGCCCCATTCGGTGCCTCAAACGGCATTATTCACTGTTTCGCTTTGATTGTTTCCAAGACACAATATAGACGTTGGCATTTAATTAAAATGGGAGGACTAAGATTGCCACTTAAAATCAATGTTGAGGCAACCTTAGGCATAAAATGTGTTGGAGGACCATGATTGGTTATTTGCATCAAAAGTTGAGGCAACCTTAGGCAAGGTTGTCACCCCCTTAGTTTATTAGGGTTGCGGCAAATAAAGGTATTTTAAAAGTTAAAGTTATCTATGTCAATTATATTTCATTAATGTTATGTTTGACTAAGGTATTTTCATCTAACTATAATTTTTTTAACGTTATGTAGGAGTGAGCATGAAGCGGTTTGAGGAGGTTTTTGGTAAAATCAAACCCGAACCAAAAGGTCGATTTTATGTTTTTTAAAATCAACCCGGCACAAAAAGTTCGGTTTGATTTTTCGGTTTTTGGCCTTTGGCGGGTCGGTTTCGCTTTTTTCGGTCTTCTCATTGAAGGGCCATTTTTCTACAAGTTTAAAATCACTTTCGCAAACAATTAACGCATGAATTTAGAAAAAGTTATCGAAAAGATAAAGATTTGTCAAATAGGTAAATACGATAATAATGGTATCAGAGACGTCTCATGATTTTCTTAGGCCTAAAGTGAAAATATGAAATGAAACATTTTCGACAATAATTTTTGTTATTAATTTAAATAGTTTAAAGGACTTGTCAATAATTAGTTACATAACAAATTTGGATATCCGAAATTTTCGACGATTGTTTTATGTTAAACCCAGTATTTTAGCTAAGCTTTTTCATATCGGATATCTGAAATTTCGGATAACAGATTTATATATCCGAATATACTAATATCTATAATCTTTGGAAAACTTTTATGAGATCTGAAACTGACATTTCATAAAACACAACTTTCTAAAATTCTGATAAAACTCTCGTCTTGTTTAAAGTTATTGTCACATAAAATGTTTTATCAAAAAACATGGTTTGTCGAAATTTTTAATTACAAGGTAGCCACTGCAACGCGCGGGTATCCTGCTAATTTATTTCTTGAATATAGTCCTAATCTATTTCTTAAATATGCTCTAGGTTGAAACATTAAGCAATATGGAGTGATGGCTTAAATAGCACATGGCCTCACATTTAATTGTAATATCATGGTTTGAGTTTATACAATATAAACATTGATTACCAGATTTTTTTTTCTTCTTTTTGACAATGCTCCCATGTATTGATATAAATAAAGTAATTTGTGTTAAGGCTAGTAGAAACATATAAAAGTCGAACTATAATTACATAAAGGAAACGAAAAGAAATTTTAGAGGAGGGAATGGAATCTCACAATAAAAATCATAGAATGGGAAAGCTATATGTAAAGCTATATGTAGAAATATGTCTGGAAGTGTTTTAAAAACTAAGCATAAAATAGGAAAAGTCTATGCTATAAGATGGTCCCCATTCTCAGGCATCTTATATGTACTTCGGGAGAAGGTACTAACTACTAAGTGGATGATCAAGTATCCCGATTGTGCTTAAGTTGAGGCTCACATATTCCGGGACCGATGTAAAGTGACCTGTTACCTTAAAGGTAACTCGCAGGGTAGTATTTCCAGCTTCAGTTATTACCGTATCAGTGGAGTCGTATTTAACATGCAGAGATGTTATATCCAGTGTTTCCACATCTACATTTGTTTTAGCCAAACTCAAGTTGGCTACAAACAGATAGACGAGGTAACACCGGATCACGATTGATACCGCCAGCTTTGTCAAATAACGGGCTCCTCTGCGACAGTTGTTTCTTGCAACTCTCCGGTTAGAATCGAGGTAATTCCAATACCAGTTCACCGTGAACTCAATCGCGAAGTCAATGACAATGTGTTCGATGCTCATTCTGGTTTATCGAGTTTGTGTCTAAAGGATTATTGAGTGATTTTTTGTATGTGAAAATTTGTTTCAAAATGAGTTATGAAAAGAAGTATTTATAAGGTTTTGTGAAGTCTTTACAAATTAGTGGCACGAACTTTATCGTTTGGAGATAGTCTGATAATGAGTCACTTTTAAAATAAGATTCTATCTCATGGCTAACATTGTCGTCACTAAGACCTTAGGAAGGGGAAAAAAAAATGGGTTTATTACAAGCAATTATAGAATCGGAATTTCATTCTAACCACTTTAAAGATAAGTGTCATTTTGAAAACAAGTAAATTTCTCTATCAAATAATTTATTCTTAACTGCCAAAGATATCACAAACCCTCACAAACAAACATAGACATATTGAAAAACACATATGACATGCATATATATACTTCTTAAATTCGAAAAGCTAGGCCCATTTATTTGCTGTTTACATCAAACTTATTGATATTACTCAAGGTTATAAAAGGCGTGAGGCGTGGCGTGGTGGCATGACCATGCCTCAAGCTTTACACGTTATGACAGAGCCTTTGCGTTTCTTAAGACGTCATTAAAGCGGCAAAAAAATATAAATAGATTTATGTATTTATAATTTTAGATCATATTACTCATACTATAATAGATATTTAGACTACTACTTACTATCAGACTCATATACCAAATAGCTCAAATTCTAAATACTAGTTCAAAATAGTTCAAAAAAATAAAATAACATAACAAATAAAAAAATATATATATACTGGTTCAAAAAGTGGCGTCACGCCTTACCAAAAGGAGCGCCTTTTCGCGCCTTTACTCGCCTTATTTCATGCCCTTTTGCGCCACGCCTGGATCAGCCGCCAAGGTCCATTTTGCGGCGGCGAGGCCACGCCTCACGCCTTGACGACGCCATTACGGCGCCTTAGTGCGCCTTTTAAAACACTGATATTACTCGTACTAGCTAATGCTCGTCATTTAGTCTTTCACATCTTAATGGGCGTATCCCATCAATGGGCAACAATCTGGAATATCACAACTAACAGTTGTACGTTGGAGATGAGTAGGAAAAATAAGGAACATCCTCTGTCTTGTTTCCACATGAAGTCCACAACGAGTCTGATCTCACTATCTTGTGATGACAAATATTATTTTTTGCAAACTTTTTAAAACTTAAAGTTATCTATGTCAACTATATTTCATTAATGTTATGTTTACTAAGGTATTTTCATCTATTTTTTAACATTACGTAGGAGTGAGCATGAAGCGGTTTGAGGAGGTTTTTGGCTAAAATCGAACCCTGAACCAAAAGATCGGTTTTAAGTTTTTATAACTAAACCCCGCACTAAAAGTTCGGTTTGGTTTTTCGGTATTTGGTTTTTGGCGGGTCTGTTTTCGCTTTTTTCGGTCTTCTCATTGAAGGGCCATTTTTCTACAAGTTTGAAATTACTTTCGCAAACAATTACCACATAAATTCAGACAAAGTTATCGAAAAGATAAAGATTTGTCAAATAGGTAAATACGATAATAATGGTATTAGAGTCGTCTCACGATTTTATAAGGCGTAAAGTGAAAATATGAAATGAAACATTTTCGACAATAATTTTTGTTATTAATTTAAGGGCAAAGGACAAAAAAATCATCTAACTTGACACTTTTTATGATTGTGTGTGGCCAACTATTTTTTCTTATTGTGTGTACTGAACTTTCAAATTTCGATCATTGTGTATAGTTTGTGTGTATTCTGCCATGTAAAATGACCATTTTACCCTTTGAAATTTAAAATGACCATATAAAATTTAAAATGACCACTTTGTAAGATTATACCCTTTGAAAAACTTTTATGAGATCTAAAACTGACATTTCATAAAACATAACTTTTTAATATTGTAATAAAATTTTCGGATAATCACCTTAAGATGATCAGAATCACCAGCTTCAGCTTATCCTGAGGGCCTCTATTCTCGTTGCGTCTATGTCTTGGGGCCATCTGTATCAAATAACATATACAAATGGTTGACATAAATGTATTTTCTTTTTGTGGTAAAAAAAAGTAAATGAATTGAATGTGTTAGTTGCATGCATGTAACTATTTTAGTTGCTTACACTGAGATTATTGCGACCGTAGTATACTTTCTCTGCAAATTCGAGGGCGTAGTCCATCACCACGTCTAAGCTCATTTTGTTTCGTGGGAATGTACCTTAGGAAGCAAAGGAGTTTAGAGGTGAGATAATTATAATCACAAAAGAGAAATTAAACACAAAAAAAGATTGAAAGGAAAAGATGGTGGAGTTCCTTTTTTCATATGCTAACTATAATAAGGTGGTAGAAAATTTTAGACGTAAAAGAATCTTTTGAAAGTGTCCTTTTTCCCCATTAGTACAAAGTGAAAATTCACGGTAATCCAAAACTCCAAATGATAAAATTCTCATGCAAACACACAATGCCAGGTTTGGCACTTTCATAAGTTTAAATAAAATTGAAGATTTATATACATTTTCTTTTTATCAATTTTGACACGTACGAGTGAAAACAAGTCGGGTCGGGTTTGATATATAGTTAAAGGAATAAAATGCCTCGATCTAAGAAATTATCACTAATAAAGTTCGTTTGTGTCTATATAGAAAACCTTAGTTGTGGTTCGTAATTTTTCTAACACGATTTCAAAAATAATCGTCATAGCCAACAAAGAAACACTTGATGAAAACAAAACTATAGGTGGAAACAAGCTGAGCCGAGCTTGCAAAGCTCCAACTCGGCATTTAAGTTTTATAAAGCTCGAGCTCAAGCTCGTTTCGGTTAGGGTCTTGTTCTTTTAAGCTTGAAAACACATTATACTAGGCTAAAAAAAATGTTAAATCCCTCAAACTATCACAAAAAGAAAATGGTAGAGAAAAGAGTTCAGTCCTAAACTATCACGTGTATACATTGTAATCCATGAATTGCTTGCAAGAAAAAAATTATTTAATTCATTACTTATTACAAAAAGAAATACTCTAATAATATAGACAACCTATAGACCATAGGGTAAATAGTGATACACCTTCTTGTTACTCCCTAGTCCCTACCATCTCTGCTCCCAAAGTGTCACCTTAAAACTCTTTTGCCCTCTATTTTCTCAACGGAAAAAAACAAGTCTACTGGCGCCATCTTTATTTTTGGGCACTTGAGTTGTTGGTTTCACTAACTTGGGGGGCACTCGGATTTTACCGACGGGGGCAATGGACATTATGTCTACTAATATAGGTAAAAAGACGAAAAGAATCGGAACACCTAAAGTTCTAACAATATTAGTCACATACATTCCTTGTATATAAACATATTATATCAAAATGTGAATAAATACAACAAATTGTTAAATGTCAATAATAAGCTATACGACATCTAATAGAAGCTAGCCATGTCTTTAGAAAATAGTGTGTTTGCGACATATAATAGGGGCATCATTTGATCGTTTCGCTCAGGGCAGCCAAAAACTCAGGACCGACCCTCCTTTAGCAGTCACAATGAATAAGCATAGAATCAATCTAGCTAATACATCAAAGTTATAATATTTAAACTGTAAATATTCAGTAATAAGTTGAAATTAAATATAAATAGATAGTTACCTGAAGAAAAATGAGGAATGGATTTGTTAAGGGTTTAAAAGAAGGATTTGCATGAAAGAAAGAAATGGGCTGCATGTGGCTATATATATACAAAGAAAACGCCTATGATAACGATAACTATTAGGGTGCTTGATTATTATTTTGCTCTTAATTGTTGATTACCTTTTTGTTCAAAAAAATAAATAAAATTGTTGGCTGCCTCAACGGCTCAACCTTTTATTTAATATAGCATGCAATCATCCTTTTAACTATGCTTCTTTAGAAAATTTAATAACTACATTTTTTTTTAACTATTTAGTTCGACATTTTGGCCAACAACCACAAAATTTAAACCAAATTCAAATCCTTGTTTTAGGAAAGGTTGTAACTATCTCTACTACTTATAATGCATGCATATATATTTTTTAAACTTAAAATGCTTAAAACTTAAATACAGTTGATTGCCTATAACTAATTGCTTATTATAATTAATTCAGTTTAAATAAAAAGTTTTTAAAATACCCTTTATCAAAAGGGATAATTCAAAATTTACGCAATCTAAATATGAAAATGTCATATGTACCCAAAATACAAGTTTTTGAGTATACATGTAACCATGTTTTGAAAATCAG
>JARVZY010007009.1:0-24689 GCA_030686995.1 Artemisia argyi | reverse complement strand
TATACTTGTTGATGATCACACTGCTGACAATGATTTGTTGAAACATATCAGGCAACTTACCTATTAATTGGATAAAAATGGGTCAAACCGGGTATAAATCGGCTAAATCAAACAAAAATTAGATAAATCGGCAAACTCGGTTACTGATAGAAATCGACCAAATCAGTCATAAATCAGCGAAATGAGAAAAAAAAACTGCTAAATAGGCTAGATCGGCCAAATCTGGCATATAGTTTTAAATTTTTATAATTTTATATATAAAAAAATCTAATACAACTAATCCACGCCTTACCGACTAATCGCTAGGCGACCGCCTAACGATTTTTGCAACCCTTATTATTATTATTATTGTTATTATTATTATTATTTTATAGTATTATTTTATTTTTTCTAATAAGAAGTATTTTATCTTGTGAAAAGTCTTTTCAATCACCACCTTCATTATTCCATCATCTTTGTTTCTCTCTCTAGAAATATCAAATAACTTTCTCTCTCTAGAAACTCCGTTGATTATCGCCTCAATTCTCTCCGATTATTCTCCGATCATTCACCGGCGGCCATGGTTAATCTCTTCTCACTACTTTTTTTTTTTTTTTTTTTTTTTTTTTTTTTTTAATTATTTTTATTATTTTTTCTTGAGTTGACTGATGAGTTTACTTTCCTGAGTATTTGATTTTAAATGCTATGTGAATACGTTGTGTTTTATTCTGTTTGTTAGATGTAGTATATAATCTATTTGCAATTTTTGATATTGAAACCCTAGAAATGTAAATTGTTCCAGATTTGTTTTCAAGATCTTAGGGTTTGTTTGTGCTTTAGTGAAAATGAGTGTTTAATTGCTTATGGATGCTTGTATTTATATGTGATTTGTTATTTTTTGTGATTTGGATATGAGTTATCGATTCCGTAGCATTTATTTTTGTTTTGGTGAGGTTTGTACCAAAAGTCGAAAATATTGCTGTATAGGTTTGGTTTTTGCATTGCATATTTGTATCTGTTAAGGGAAGGTTAGATCTGACTGATTCATGCATTGCTCATAGGGAGAGTGGAAACTAGGATCTCGTATGTTTTATGTACCACGGAAGAGATGTTATCTGGTTTTGTCTTCGATATCTGTTTGTACCTGTATAGTTTTTGGACCAAAATTTACCTTCATTTTATGTTCAAGGTCGATTGTACTTGATACATTTGGGTAGTAAACACCCCGAGGTTTGATGATCTCAAGGTTCAGTATGAAGTTCAATAATAAGATAAAGAACTCGATCACAATTAAGAAAATTTAAAAAGAATTATAATTTTTTAAGTTGAGAGAACGAAGAGAGGGTATGCAGCGATATAGTTTTGTTGCTCTGAATTATTTACTATTGATTATTTTATCTTGTCAAATGTATTTTCCCACCAACCTAATTCCCTCATCTCTCTTTAGAAGTCTTTCTGTTTTGTCTCTTCGGAAATTCCATTTGATCTTTGCCGATCAGTCTCTGTTGATGACATTATTTACGTAATATATGTCTATCTGCCTCTTGTTAATTGGTTCATATTTAGCGTCTACCTTAATATTTTCAACAATCACCTTAATATTATAGTTAAAGTATTGTCATTTCTAACTTACGATGACAATTGGTGCTTAAATAATATTTCCATTTACTTCATTGAGCTAATTGAACGAACTTGAATGGTTGTATTTGAAAGAAGTAAATCATGGTATTGTGCTATCACAAGTCATTGCAAGATCTAGTTTGGTTTCTTATGCTCAAGAAAGTACAAGCTTGTATATTGTTTACCCCCACATTTGTAGAGACAATATGCTGGTAGCTCAACTTTAAGGCTTGCAATTTGCTTTTTTAGACGAATACGCTCTCATTGAAAAAATGCAAATTATGTGATGATCTTGTGGGTACACTGCTCAGTACTGAAACTATGTTGTGATTGAACATTCAAGCTCACATGATAATCTAAAGCAAGGCTATTTGCTACCAAGTATGCCATATAGGTATAGTGTGGCGGCTTTCATTTTATGTCACTTGTTCGAGGTAAAGCTTACTATGGGACTATGGATTTATTTGTTTCTTGCATTTGGACTGTGAAAATCTGGAGGCCCTTTTTAGGGCTGCTTAAGCTTACTAAATCAAAGATGGTTAATACACTTTTCACTATCTGTACCTTTCATTTTTATGTTGCTTAAGACTATAATTTATAGTATTGACATGAATTTAGTGGTCCTATTTAATCTTGGATGTTCTATGCAGTCAACAATGACAATTTATTATAACAACCTTAATAATGATCAGTATACTTTTAATTATATGTAGGCTAACGCTGCATCTGGGATGGCTGTGCATGATGAATGCAAACTTAAGTTTATGGAGTTGAAGGCAAAAAGAACCTTCCGTTATATAATATTTAAGATTGAGGAGAAGCAAAAGGAAGTCATTGTAGAAAAGGTTGGAGAGCCAACCCAAAGCCATGAGGATTTTGCTGCATCCCTACCTGCTACGGAGTGCAGATATGCCGTCTTTGACTATGACTTTGTGACTGCAGAGAACTGCCAAAAGAGCAGGATCTTTTTCATTGCATGGTACTACTAGATATCAAACTTAACTAAATACCTCTTACTATAGGTGGCAAGATGGGTGGGCCGGGGTAACAGGTCATTATGGTTTTGGGTTGAGACATTAGGCTTGAAGTGGGTTCGGTTGGGTTGAACAGCAATCTGTGCTCATTTTTGTTAAAAACTAATGCCTTAGTTATGATTGAAAACAATAATTTTACAATGATAGTCTATATTTATCAAATATAGGGTCTGAGATACTATCAACCTGTTTGTCCCATCCGACCCATATGTTCACATTTTATCTAGTTTATTTATTTGACCTGGTTGAGATAAACACAACCCAGATCCACCCACAGGTAAGATGAGTTAAAATTGTCACTTCTATTTAGATAACCATGTTCTGAATCTTTTGTCTGTCTTTGTCTTTGTCTTTCCTTTCTCCCGACTTGCAAAGGTCCCCTGATACTGCGAGGGTGAGAAGCAAAATGATTTACGCTAGCTCCAAGGATCGATTCAAGAGGGAACTCGATGGAATTCAGGTGGAGCTGCAAGCAACTGACCCCACAGAGATGGATCTTGATGTTTTCAAAAGTCGGGCCAATTAAAATTTTAATGGAAGTGCTACTATGATGATTGGCTTTCTTGGCTGAGGGATATGTTAATAGCTTGTGGGGGGTATGTGTTCCTTTGAGCTGCCTATGATATGTTTCTGGTTTGTTGTCGTTGAAGTGGTATTTTCAGTCATATTGATAACTTTTTTATAACTTTTTATGTCTTCCTCTTCCTAAGTAGCAATGTCAGTGATCTTTGGCAAATATTCGTTATGTGTTTCTATGTTAAAAACTTATGACAGATCTGGATATTGATGTTATCACATTTTGGTTTGTTTTATAATCTTGTAGTCACCAGCTTTCCGTGTTGCTAGATTTTTTAGAGAAATTAGAATTGGAACTTATTATGGGTACTTTAGATGGTTAAATGCATAATTTATATATGTAATATCTGTTTGATTATAGTTTGATTTTTTTTTAATACTAACTTCAACAGAGAAACAAATCGGTTTACGCATATCATTCATAATTTCATATGATCTCTTTTCGCACCTTTATAACTCTTGGCTTTAAGACTGATCAAATTGAAGTCTTCAACAAAAACGCTAATGGTTGTTTCAAATATCAAGGATTATGAGGATTTTATCAATATGATAAGTCAATATCTGGAGTGCAAACAATATATTTTTAACTTTTATTTTAAAAAAAAAATGTATAGATAAACTATACTAAACATTAGAAATGATTGGTAACATATACTACGATATATATTTTTCTACTAATTCTCTCTTTGCATCCAAGCTGTTAATTTGTAGGAGGAAATAGCATTTTCTCTCTTTGCATCCAAGCTGTTAATTCTGACACTTGTCAGGATCGTGTAAGTAGGAGGATAAATAGAAACAATTTGTAGGAGGAAATAGCATTTTCCGATAACCTAAACATGAAGATTGCAATAAACTAGAAGTTAAAAGCTATACTTATTCTTTCCCCTGTGCTTTGTACGACTTCACAAGCATTAAAACCATCTATTGATTCTTTAAGCACCAAAATTACTCTGCGAGACACTTGAAAAGACCCGTGCTTCTAGCCTAACTAGTGTTCCATTTCTTGATGATCACTAGCAAAAAAAACATGATGCTGCAGCTTGTAGAATACTACAAAAGTAATCCGAAGATTATTTAAAAGATTGTTGCCCATAGAAAACTGCCATTGCACTCAAAAGCTAAAGGCTTATTAATACCGAGTTTATTCCATTGGCAAATCAGGCGTGCTCTTTAAAAAACCTGACAGCTTTTGATTTCTCGATATCTTGCTCCTCTTAAGAGCTGATTCTTTTATGAGCAAATGCAAGGTTTACATAAATATTGCAAAAACTTTCTCACTACAAAATGATATTTCACGCTAAATTCAACTAAAATTTGTTCTCTTTCATCTGTTAATTGGCCAGGTAGATGTACAAGTCACTATGCCATATCCGGGCTTCTCGTGTGGAGGCAGAACGGTTTCCGGGCGGAAGTCGTTGAATCCCCACTACGCCAGCGTGGGTCTGGTTAAGACAACATAGTCTGGGTAAGTGGTGGATGAGGGCCTGCCTATAGCAGGTGTGACTCTCTAAACCAAAAATTGAAAGTCACCTTCCAAAAAAAACTATGCCATATCCATGCGTGAAGATTATTTTGTAAAAAATTACTATGTGATTTTAGTATATCTCTTCTTTTATAGGATTTTGCTAACTATAGTTGTAAATGTTATGATTATATTTATTATAATTACTAAAACAACCGTTAATAAACATTGAAATTAACATTTATCATGCTTACCATTATTAGATGTGTATATATGGTAAGATTACCATAGTAAAACCCTTATACTTGAATGTTATTTTGCATTGTCTGCTATCATATTTTAGTTTCAAACTTTTATTGTTATATAATTAGGACTTATGTTACCATTTAACAACCTTTGTAGGTTGTATATATGAATAGTATGCTGGAATTATAATATCATGCATATAAATAAATTAATAACATCAAGTAAGCATATGCGGAAGCGTTATAACAAGATCATATAACATGTAATTAATTAATCAATAATAAATAGTAAACATATCTCTGTGATTCTATCCCGAACAAGAATCAATATGCAATCTTCAACTTATGAACCCTAATTAGGGTTTATGTGGATTGTAAGAATTACCCCTTACTTATTTTGTAATTCAATCCAAGATACAATCAATAGTGTGATTGTATCACGTTCTTGTACATACGTACTAAAACAAGTTAAAGTAATGCTAGTTTTTAGAACACAAAATTAAACCAAAACCTTTTGTTTAATAAATAAAATCGATCAACCCTTTAGGGTGTTTGTTTGATCGACTACAAGAAAACAAGGAGAGGAAAACAAGTTTAGAGTTTGTGTATGTGCACAAAAGATATAAACCTTTAACCCTTAGCCTTGTATATATAATGTATGAAACGTGGAGCTCAAGAAAACAAAGGAGGTGCCCTCCTTTTGGGTTGGCCGATCGGATCAAGGCCCAAGGGAGGCTTCCGGATGCTTTTTGACTTACCAATTAATCATACACATTATTTCCTTATATTCGTCTAACGGTCGTTAGTCATTATCCGTTAAATACTAACGGCCGTTATATATTTGTGTAATAAATAATTAAATATAAACTTTTACATTTAATTATTAAACTTTAACTCTCATACGTAAAGTGTGCAATCCCATGATCTCGAGTTCGATCCTAACATACGACTACTAAAATAATGTCCATAATCTAACAGCTCCCACTTGGACATATTTTAATAGTGTAATCACATCGATTAGCGTCTAGCAACACTTCGACGCCTCTAGTACGATCTCAAGTAAGGCTCCTGAAAAAACCTTTTAATGATTTCTCATTATTATTATCCTTTTGTTTCTAATACCAAGTTAATAAGGATATGGATCAATGTCATTCCTTAATTAACCATTCTGTTTCTTGTTGTTTGTGATTGAGCAAGATTACCAAATCTTCTGAACATATTCAGGGGAGATCTTGGGTGCGGCCACACATACATCTTACCAACCCTACGAGGGGCCCAGCAGTATTAAACTCCAAAAATAAATTTGAAGGAACAAATTCTATCTTGACTACAAGCAAAACCCACAAACTTTGTAACACTTCCGAAAACAACCCATATGACTACCAGTTACGTATAGCGTTAAGTTGTTCCACAAAAATACACTACATTCATGACACTTATCTTGCATCTCAAGTCTGAGGATAACTTCTCATGATTTACTTAATAAAAAAATCCATAAAGTAACATCATGTAGTTGGGATAAGTCCTATATTTGGTATCATTGAATATCATCTGAAATGGCATGACTACGCATCAATATACTTAAGTATATTATACCAACCTTCAGATTTGTCTTGATTTAATAATATTCCCATATTATTAACTGACAACGGACAATTTAGAATAACATTTATTCATGGATTAAACATACAAATATAGGATACAATATATTATAAATTAAACATACCATGTATTTAAATTTATTATAATAATTGTTTAACATCCCTTATCCAAATACTAAATAAAACAATGCATGATAACTCTTGTTGATGAATTATGTCTCAAGTAATGACATTCATACTTGTTGACAAGGCATATTTCATCCAACTTTGATCTATCGGAATTTTAAGAATACTTATTTCAAGAATTCAACTATTGAAGTTCTTGTATATGCATACTCAACTATTTTGATAATGCCATATTATATTTCATAAAATGTGTGTCATCCTTAACCACCAATTTATGATAATCAAACTTCCAAACATTTTAAAGTTTAAAGTATTCTTATTCTCTTAATGTATAATGCAACCATGCTTTTAGTAAGCATAACTAGTAATAGCCAAGGATGAAATCCTTACTATGACTAGTATTGAGTGTCATCTCAGTTTCATTAGCATCATTGTATGCAAACAACAATATGCTATTAAAACTTCCCGTAAACATTAATATCTTTTATGTAATGTTTGATGCCTTTCAAACTTACAAGTTTGTTGGCTATGACAATTTTCACAACAATTTAAAAATTATTCATCTATAGAATTTGGAAGCTGTTCCAGATTTAGGATGTGATTCTATAATCAAACATATTCTTTTTAGAATATTACACAAGTTATCTAATAACTTTTTAATTAGATATTAATATTGCCAAATCATCTTGTAATCAAGCATGATACAACAAAACATGATGTTCATGAAATTTTTTTGAGTCATACTTAGATTTTTATTCATGTCATACATATCTATTTAGACATTCTAAATAATATATCATGTTATATTAGATTTATTTACCGCAAATGTTTCAACAATAAACATTCATTCCAAGGTTGTATATTTTATTTTCTAAATCTTTCAAGTAAAGTTTCATTCCAAACTAAGACTTAACTTTTAACTTATATGGAATGTTACTTTTTATATGTTTTACAACATATATAATTTAGAAATTAAACATAATACTCCCACTAGTTTTTAGGAATACTTAGAAAATATTTTATTTCAATTATAAATCAAAACATGGATTTAATAATTAAACATAAGAGTAATCTTCTAGATGCATGCATTTATCCATTCATGAATTATTGCACTTTGTACACTTCCAAAGATTTATTTGAATTCATAAACTCCTTTTGATTACTTATCGTCCTCGCTCAAGTAATCACTCAAGAAAGAGTTTTGATATTCCATTGTCAATTTCATAAATATGACAATCATAATCTTTATATATTTAATGTATTTAGAAAAGAATATTCAATCACAGTTAATCGCTTAAGTGTAATTAATAATCTTGTCATAAGACAAGCATTAAATACGTGCACAATATTGTCCATATGATTTCTATACAAAGATTTAAACCACAAGGGTTACCTTATTTTTGAAAAAACCCATCATCATTTTCTAGTCTAACTATTAAGATAAACCAAATTTCTAAAATTGATTATTTTTATGGACAACATCTTAATCATTCATATCATGTATATTTTACCCAATCTCATATTTGGTAATGTATCATAATGATTATCAGGTTTACAATAATCCTGTAAATCATAGCACTCAGCATATTAATTAAATTCTGAGATATATTGCTATTCTATGAATGATAATTCCATCATCTTAAGATTTAACATTTAAATGTCAAACTTTATTATCATTTTGAGATTTAACATTTAAATGTCAAACTTTATTATCATGTTGAGATTTAACATTCAAATGTATGATATTTACTAGTGTATTTTAGAAGATTATGTATCTTGTAATTTTATCTTTTAAAGATAAAAACTCCCACTTGCTTTTATTAATTTAAAGACTATCTTTAAATATTTAGCAAATAAAGCAACAATACAATGTTCTCTTTTGAGATATTATAAATACATATTGACAGTTCCTGATTTTACTTTGTTAATAACCTCTTCATAAGCATTTAAACAAATTTAGAACTTCAATTTAAGACTTAATGTGATTCATCACATTCCATCATATGTTGGTATCTTATCAATCTTCTAGATTGGAGTTTTATTAAGTATGTCCAAGCCATACTCAATATTCTAACCTTGATAACTTTTGAAAGAAAAGAAGTCATAGTTATCTTTAATCAAACAATATAACAAGAGTTTGATTTTCTTAACTGAACATACCATAAACATTTGGTATTTCATTAGTATTAATATTGTAAGACAATCTAACAATATTTAAGATAACCATATTTGTTTTGACTTATCTATTTACCAACTAATTCATTTTAATGGTGTAATAGTATTTTCAAGCCAATTACATGCTTTATAACACAAGTACTTTTTACAAAGTCACTTCATGTCCATGTCTTTACAAGAAAACATAAACTGTTATAATCCCACTATACGTTATAAGTCATTTAACAATTTAATAACTTCATGTATATGTCTTAATTAAAAAACATAACAAGATAACTTCTTACTTTATTATAAGTCTTGTAACAATTAAAAGACTTTATGTTTATATCTTTACAATGAAACATAAACATGTTTAACTAAAGTAATTATGAACACCATCTTTTGGTTTCAATAGTAATTTCAAGTTAATTTATTACTTCACAATAATGTAAATAACATTATTTCTTCATTTATTTATGTCATTCCAAGAACACATAAATATTCATATTGAAGTAGCATTAGATTACTTAATTAATTTATGTCATTCTATTAATTTATAAATATACTAATTAAAGTAGCCTTGATATCATATTGACACATGTTCTAATAGGTATTTAATTTAAAAACTGTAAATTCTCATAGTTCAATTACATCAGTTGATCTGCTAGTAATGAATATATGAAATTCACCTTATTGTTGCAATCTAGCTAAGCTCTCACATAACATAAATTGTAACACCAAGTGTTTCTTGAATTAGATTAGTATAATTCATATTAGAACGTTATTCTCTTACCTTGCAGTCAAGAGAATCCATTAAATCATATCTTTATAAGTTGTTTCTTGCACACATTAAAGATAACATTTCTCCCACTTGTGCATTAAACAACCTCATATAGTTGATAAACAACATGCCATACATTTGTTTATGTGATCAATATGATTGTGTCATAGATTTGAGCATAACAAGTAGTTATAGAACAACAATGTCTAGTACGGAAACGTACAAGACTATCCTTAAAAGTATGAGTGTCTACACTTGGAAAGTAATTATCTTTAGCTACCAAGATGTCAAAGCTTGTAACTCCCACTGAATAAAAGATCATTACAATAATTCCTTCTTCAGTAATAAGTACACAATACTCCCACTGAATTTGACAACATTGTAAATGTTTCATATCCAGTGAAAGAAAATAGTGTGCTTTTAACTTTCATACACCTTTGAATATATATATGTAACAATTACTTATGCACTAAAGAGTGTATTTTACTACGTAAATGATGGACTATCCATCAAATGCTATTAACTTGAAAACTTGGGTATGCAATTTCTTCCTTAACAGGTCTACCATCCTACAATGTATGTAGCACCTTTTAAATAGTCAAAACAACTAGTTTGTCTTTAAACATTTTGCGGTAATTAGTCTAGATTCTAATTTATAATAACTCATAAAATGTCATACATAATTTTCTGTTAACCAAATATCATATTTGTTACTAAGAATTTAATCACCGAATGAGGATGATAAAATCCCTATGAAAATTATTCGCAATTATCTTAACTATAAAAAAATTTGCTATGAGTTAAATTAGAATTTAGACATATCTAATATTACTATTACACTTTCTCATTCATGAAAAGGAATAGGATTGTGTCTCACTCTTCTTTCATAGAAAGGAGACTTCTTTTGTCTTTTAAGTAAATTATTCTTAATCAAACATTTGTTTGAAAACAGAACAAAATCAATTTACCAAAGCCCAAAGTGCGTTTACTGTTTGAACGTTGCATTAATACATTAAAACGAATTACAAAATTCAATTTCAGTATTTTCGATAATTAGATCTTTAAGAAAATAAAATACCCATTGGTAAATATGCATATAAACCATAGTATTTTCTTAAAGCTAGGATCCTAATTGACATAGTACCATTACATCAGTTGATCTGCTAGTAATGATAGTATTAAAAAAGGTAATTGTCGAACAATAATTGGCAATATCATATTGCAATTCCTAGATCATTATGGGATTTACATGTAACAATTCGTATTTTCAGGTTAATTTCTACTCCCGAAAAATTTCACTATTCATATTTTTACTATTCACTTCACTATTCATTTTCCAAAATTTAATTTTTATTTCATATTCTCGTATGATAAATCATTTCCATGGCAAAATAAAAGTTCGACACTCATCAGATCATTTTCGCGAAAGTTATTAAGGAACTACACGTTTTAGGGTAAAACGTCATTCAAAAATCCTACGCACAACGAAACTCGACCGCGTTAATTTTCCCCGCATCAGAAAAATGTTTGATACCCTCATGATTTATTTGAGAATTAATAATGACTAAGAAAAATGTGACCAAATAAACCCTCGGCCGTGAGAAACAGAAATTTACGTTTTTAAGCGCTTTTGCTTATCCGTAACCTTAGCCTATACCTGCACCGCGTTTCTAAGACGATTTGAGTTTTCACATTTTTGGAAAAAGTTAACATATTTTCCCCTCCTCCTTTGACCAAAAATCATTCCTTGATTTTTAGGCTTACGGTTTTATGTCTAAAAGACATTAAATACTAACCGACACTAGACTAAGCCCAGTCTAGACATTATAAGTCATTTTAAATCATTATTATCCTATTAGAAAAGTAACATTTTACTTTTCTCAATTTTACACAATATTCGTACGTTTTACGTATTACGCGTTTTAGACCCGTGTTTCTAGTTTTAGCAGGGTTTGAGCACCCCAATGGAACCTACCACTCATTTTATATTTTATTATGGAGTATATTGACATGTTTAACCATTCTTTCAAGTTCCACATTTTTACGATACCCGGATTTACGTTTTATGGCTTAATCATTTACGGTTAGCATTTTACGGAGTCAAAACTAACTAAGTAACTAGGATAATATCATCCAAGGACCAAGTCATCCATCCTATCTTGTGAAACCGCCTATAAGGGGGGGAGTCACCCTTGGTGTGTCTTGATCTCATGCACTTAGCCTAGGATCATAACATGTGTAAACTTGGCCTCCAAGTGTTAGGAAAATATCCCAACTCTTGCACCTCCTCCTTGCACCTTCCTAGCACCTCCTCAACTCACTATAAAAGCCCTCCCCATCCCTCCTAGTCGTTCACAACACAAACAAACCCATACACTCTTCATTTGATTTCCAACTTCAAGTATTTCAACTAGTTTCAAGCTCCAAGTTCACCACATCAAGTCCTTTGCATTCTTTAGTGATTCCATGGTAAATTTACTAGCTACACATGGTGGTTAGGGGCTGAACACATAGGGTTCTTACAAGGTTAGACCAAGCCTAGCAAGGGTTAGCTAGGGTAGTGTTGAAGGATTGGAAGCTAGGGTTTTCGATTGAAGGATTTAGATCTTGTCTTAGTTCATGAGTTCCCTTTTCATTAAGGCCAAAAGTTGTAAGAAACCCTAATACACTTTCTTGCTCAATATCATTTTCATGCTTATTATGTTTCATTCATTCTATATATGGTCTTTGTGTTATGTTCATGATGTATAAAAACTATTAAAACAAGTTTTGGAAACTATATATTAACTTATGTTAATTAAACAAGTAAACTAGTGACTTTTATGGAGAACCATGACCAAAATAGTATAACTATGATATTGGACACTTACCTACTGTTAAATAGGACTTAACAAGGAAAATATAGCAATTTGAATCACCTAAAACGAGTACGCGAGTCAAAAGTTATGGCCATAAGAAGTTAGCGAAACCAAAACGCCGAAACTGCCAAACATAACCTGTAAACGATCTGACCCTTTTGAAAGTGGCACTTCTGGTCCGATTCATCAAAAACTTAAAACACTAAAGTTTTCCGGAATGACGTTTTCGTTCAGGAACAAAGAAGCTCGAGCCCTGAAAACGCTTTTTGAGTGATATTTTTCTTCAAATTCTTAACAGCCCATTTTTATACCAAATGACCATGTAAAAGTTATGATTAAATGAAACCAAGAGGTCTAATGACCTAAAGCCAAGACCACAACCATGGCTAAGGCCAAGGTTGAGTCTCAAGACCATGGAACAATGACCAAGGTCACGGCGAAGCCATGACTAAAGACCATATAAACTTACCTAGGCGAAAACATGAGCTAAAGAGTTAGCGATAACTTAAACATGCAATTTGGATCTACTCCATCTAAAGAATCATGAGATCTTACAAGTAATTGTCATAAAAGATTTAAGAAACTCATTCTAATAACAATCTTCATCCAAAAGTAAACTTTCCTAAGTTTATTCAAATATTGGACATGTAACTTTTCGGATCAAAACTTATATATATATATATATATATATATATATATATATATATATATATATATATATATATATATATATATATATATATATATATATATATATATATATATATATATATATATATATATATATATATATATATATATTATCAAATACTACAATAGTAGGGAGCCTCATGTGAGGAGTTCATTAAGTAAGCCGTCCAGATGAGTTGTGGATTTACGAATTAAAGTGTCCTGGCTCCTCGAACGTTTACTACATGACTTCTGAATTATGTCGGCCCGAACGGTAGTAAGCGATATATAAACTATACATGTTTCATAAACCATTTCTTTTCAAAGACTTACACTATACTAAGTACTACATCATGGACTAAATGCAAGACATATATAGGTAATTCTTCATATTCTTTACTCCAATCCTAAGTCGCAACATTCTATTATAGGTTGCTCGTAGAAACGTTCGCGATTCAACCATCATATTCACTACTTGCTATATAACTTAAGGTGAGTTCATAGCCCCACTTTCCATTACTTAATTGTTTTTACAAACCCTTGGGGGGAATACATGCTATTATTTTTCAACCGAACATAATGCTTTTCAATTGTATGCTTGCCTGATTATTTTATTATCACTAAGTACCATCCTTGCCAATCCAAGATCCCTTATTATGAACCATTTAATCACTAGTAATAGTGAGCGCGAATATTGTGAATAGGCCTATTGGGATTGACGAATCCCATTTGTATTGACTAAGTTTAAACAAATGCATTAATATTTGAAACATAGGTATGACGGCAAAGTACCTACCGGGATAACTTCGCCGATTGATATTGGTACCGGTTAACATTTTGGTGTCATAAGCTTAGTGTAATAATAATAACTGTTTTGTTTTCCAACCATTGGTGTGAGTCTATAGCTCACACTACCAACATATTGTGTTCAACCATTAAACAAACTCTATGAATATCACTCAACCTTTGTGTTGACCTCTTAAGCATGTATTTCAGGTCCATGATGATCAAGGATGGCACGGATATTCAAGAAGGCTATAAATTTTATTATCATTCGAAAACTCATCTAATGTAATTTGTAAACATGGAATCATCTGGGACCTCATTTTGAAATCTCTGATATTTATATAATTTGAATGATAAATCTTTTAAAACGACTCAATTAGAGATCGTTTTCTATTATTATGACAGTTGTGCCGTCGAGTAACACCCAGTTTGAATTCCGCT
Source organism: Artemisia argyi (assembly GCA_030686995.1). Classification (NCBI taxonomy): domain Eukaryota; kingdom Viridiplantae; phylum Streptophyta; class Magnoliopsida; order Asterales; family Asteraceae; genus Artemisia; species Artemisia argyi. Next base: position 10,357 of record JARVZY010007009.1, on the reverse strand, counting down.
GCATCATTGAATTGGGGGTGTTACATTACATTCACAAAACATTTGTAATGTAAGCATGTTTCATCCCCATCTTAATGTCTTGAGTCCAAGCTCTCACTTCCTACTCAATTTAAGTCGTTTAACTTAAAAACTGCAAACTCATAAATCCATTACATCAGTTGATCTGCTAGCAATGAAATTATGAAATTTACCTCTCCATTGCAATCTAGCCAAGCTCTCACATGACGTAAACTACAACTTCAAGTGTTTTTAATTAGATGGCATTCGACTTAATTTTATAAGGGTATTAATTTTGACGTGTAATCAAAATAATGTATGAAGAAGCATGCATACAACTTCATAACATTGGTTTTATAAAACAATTTTATTACCAATTCAATAAGAGTAAAATAGCAAAGTTTTGATTGAGGTATCGGGTTCACCAATTAAAGAATTACCAACAATTATCGTCCACTTATATCGTACTTTTGCATAAGCCCTAAAGCTTAGTGTTTCGGATAATCATTGTGGAATTGTAGTCAATTCACCCTTAAGATGACATTGTACATGTAATGGTTGTTCGGTAAGTCTAATTTACACACAAACGAGCGTTAAGACAGAATGTTGTCTATCTAAGGCCACAATTTAATGCGAAGCCAACCTTATACCCATCTTGTAGTGTGTAACCTTCGGTCGGGCCTAGTTAACCATTACGTACAAAAATATCAATCAACCAATCCTTTGAAATTTAAACTCTTAAAACCAAAACAATTTTGCCATTTATTTAATCCATATTATTTTTCTATTCAAAAATTACCCTATTCCGTTTATAAACATGTCTTACATAATAATAAACAAAAAAACAAGTAATACATAATAAAAAATAAAACAACCAAATAAACTTATACATAACATAACAATTAAATATGTATAAACATGTAGCCACATGCAAAATATATTCAATAATCCTATTAATAATCAAACTAGGTGTATAACGCATTTATTCAATTAGGGCTTTCTTCTTCAAAGGAAAAAGAACCACATACATCGATAAATCGATTGCGTAAGCCAAAACTAAACAAATACCACATAGCACGTAATTGATTACTTAATATTTGAGTCTTCCCCAATTCGACATCTATTAATATATATTCACATGTTTCGATATAAATTAACAATTAATTCATATATCCAATTTAAACCATTTAAATTATCATACAATAAAATCCATGCAAACATGCACTTTTCATGGATTATGCTTAATAATTAACATATTGCACCAAGATCGTTTACTAAAATGCATAACCAATTACATGACATCCTAGGGTTTCTAATCATATTAAAAATCGAAACCAAAACCCTAACAAACTAATAGGTCAATCGACCCAAATAAAAAATTAGGGTTAGGAATATGAAAACCCTAAAAATATGTAATTAAATGTGTTAATACAAATATCGCCTAAAAACGTTATTTATATTTAATGATCCTTGCTAAGTTTTGTTAATGACAAAGTATGAACTTTGGCTAATAGTAAATCATCACTTTAGTGTTTAAGTCTTGTTTAACTAAGGTTTACATTTTCTTTTAAACAAAACATTGTTTTTATTTCTTTAATTAGAAAGTGTCTTGTCACATCATACATTTATGGCAAGCTTGTGTATTTGACTTGCCATAACATCTTACACATGTTTGGAAGCTTTCCAAAGTGGATTCAATGTGGTTGACTAGTTGTTGTTGATGTGACTTTGGTTGGTTTGTGTTATTTATTGTAAAACCTACTGCAAGCCTGGCGGAACCCTGGGGGTACACGGGCGGAACCCATCTGAGGGTTCCGCCGTATCCGCCAGACCTGCTGTTTGTTTTACTATAAATACCAAGCCACTTGTTTGTTTTGAGCCATCACTTTAGGACATATATTTTCATATACTCTCTCAACTAACTCAGTAACATTTGACTTGTGTGATCCTTTTATGTAGCAAGGGACTTCACAAGATCATTCAAGAAATTACAAGCTTCAACTATAAAGTTGCAAGACTTGTTAGCTTTGTTATGTATAAGCTTTGGTAGTTTATACTTCATTTGTATCATGTGTGTAGAAGTGATCGGTTAGTATTTTAGGCCTCAAAATACATAGTGTGTCGGGAGTTGTTGTACCCTTGTAAAAGAACTAACGGGAGTGGTTGTACCATTGTAAAAGAACTCGACATCTAGCTTAGTGTCGGTAAAAGTGTAAGCGACGTTGTAAAGGTTTATCCACCGGAAAAGGAGCTTGTTGATTAGTGCTTATAACTCTCGAGTTGGAAACTCGGGCGTGGATGTAGGGCAAGGAAAAAGAGTCCTTGTAGCCGAACCACGATAAACAATCGTGTTGTGGTTTGATCGTTTCTTTCTTTGTCTTTGCTTATTACATATTGTCTTTAGTTAGAATTGTTATTCACATGTAAAGCTTTTCAAAGAATTAAACATGTAAAGTTGTACTTATATCTTTGAACAAACGTAAAGTTTTAAAAAGCTAATCAAGTTAAAAAGCGGTAAACTATTCAACCCCCCTTCTAGTTTTCCACAATTGGCATCAGGAGCTACGTTACTTAAGATCTTTAAAATATAGTGTATTTTAAAACTTGGATCGATCCATGGATTTTGAAAATCTCAAAGAAGGCAACCTATTCAAAACCCACCGCTATTTGAAAAAGAAAACTTCCTTGAATGGAAAAGTAATTTTGAAAACTATGTGAAATCAATTGATCAAGATCTTTGGCATATTATTTCTATTGGTGATTTCAAACCAACGAAAACAAGTTTTGAAAACCAAGATGACTATCCTAAACTTGATAAAAATACTAAAGCTAAGATAATGATTTATAAAGCTTTATCAAGTACCGAATATGAAATAGTGTATTTTTGTCAAACGACTAATGATATTTGGAAAAATATGTTAAACTTTCATCAAGAAATATGTCAAGTCAAAGATGATCAACTTGATCTCACATATGAATTAGAAGTCTTTGAAAAATTAATAGATAGACATTTAGTTGAGATAAATACATGTGCTACGAGTTTAAATGTTTTAAATGAAGGTGTAAGTAAAGATGATTACTCATGTCATGCTCTTAGTGGACTTGCTTACGATTCATGGAATAACACGGATGAAGATGAAGTCAACCATCCGGCTTGTGATTCTCAACTAGATAAAACATCAAGCAAGGTACATTTTGAAACCAAACACTTTTGCTTTGACACATTTATCCTAGAATTTTCTAAACTAGAAAATAAGTCTAAACTTTTATGCAACATGGACCTAAAAACTATCTTTAACAATTAACCTTCAAAATCTTATGTGAATAATTTTGAAAAGGAAATCATGTTAGAAGATAAGATGTCTAGACTTGAGAGTCATGTTGAAATTGATTTAGAATGCAAATTATGTCTAGATTACAAACATGAAATTCAAAGACAAAATGAAAAAGGAAAAATGCTTGCTAAATTTGAAAAAAGTTCAAAAGCTCTTGAATATTGTTTGAAGAGTCAAAAGTCATTTAGAGATAGAACCGGATTAGGATTTAACTCTAATGAACCATCAACAAGTAAAACAAAGCATGTTGTGTTTGTGAAACCTAGGAGAGAATTGTAGGAGTAATTCTATCTCTAATAGGAGCTCATGATAAAAGGATAAAGATATTATATTTTTATGTGTTTGTCTAACCTCCTTGGATTTATAAGTATTTGAGTTTAGCTTTTCTACGAGTCAAGATTATTTGCTTAATGACTATCTTCTTGATGGTTAATCTATGGAGCTTAAAAGGTACACGTCTCTTCAACTTACCTTTCAGTGTTTCATGTTGATTAGTATTATGTTCTGTCATGGGTGATACTAGTAGTTTTTACTCTAAGATGGTTATGTTGTGTAAGTAACAATAAGGATTAGATCCTTTGTGATTAAAGGATTTAGACACTACTTTTAGTAGGAAATATAAGGTGTTTTACTTCTTTTAACCTTCGGGAAAAGACACGAGTAACTCTTGAGTGAGTCTTACTTAATACTTGTCTACAAGTGAGCTAACTAAGAATCTCCTAAGTGATGAGACAACCAACTCTTTTGTGATGCTTGCAAATCTAGCAAAACCACAACATTTCATAGATATTTGTAGTACAACGTCTTTTTACATTATACCTTACATTTTCAGTTGTGTCTTAAATTCAACCATTCTTTTGTTAAAGTTTCATATAAGACACACAAAGAAAAATAAATCATTTGAATTCATTAGGATGATTGGGAGAAAATGATTTATAAACATCTAGGATTTGCACATCAAATTTGACCCATAGTCTTATGATGTTGCATCTCTTGGACATTTACACTCATAGTGTTTTAAGTAAATAAACCCAAAGTGTTGAGGAGTCATTGAATTTAATATTCGATGAAAGACCACATCCTTCTAAGATATCATCTTTGGTAGATGATGACTTAGTTGAAAGTCCAAAGTTGATAAGACAAGTAAGCCAAGATCAATAATAAGGAAGATGAACTATTAAAATTGAAAAACATCCTTTTGTCTTGTGTCAAACATTGAGTCAAGTAATATTGACAAGGTCATAAAAATTTGATTCATAAGTTATAGTTGTGATTAAAACAAATTTGGTAAAAAGTGTTTTTGGACATTAGAGTAAAGCAACCATTAAAATAAAATGGATCTTTCAAAATAGAAATTAATGTAAATCTATGAAAGATTTCATTTCTAAGCAAGCTCCAAAAGCAAGGGATAATCACTCAAAAACATTCCTAGTTATTCACATGTTCACAATGATTAAGTCCATTATGACTTATCAAGAATGTGATTAGTAAATCCGTAGGTAAAACTAAACATAGAGAAATGTTTGGAAGTATACTTGTTCTTACAACAAATAAATCCAACATTGTGTTTAGTGCTTGTGTTGGGAATTATACTAACAGTTACCACGGCTAGTATGAAGATTACAACTGCTGAAGAATGCACTAGCAGTGGAAACACATTACCACTGCTAGTACATATTATTACCACTGCTGTTAGGATAGTTGTTAGGAAACGTGTAAAGATAAATATAGAATAGATCTTGTGTATATCTTATTCTATTAGAGTTATTCTTATCTTGTAGAAGAGGACTCCTTGTGCTATAAAAGGATGTCCTAGGTTAAAGTTAGATATACGTTTTTCTTAGAGCTTCAAGGCCTAGTGATACTAAGATCACTCGTATTATTATTATTAATAATATTGGAGCTTACAGTTTGTTACATATATTGTTCTCATTCATATACAACTGTTTCATTCACAATCAAACTTCTAAGTATTACTAAGTAGATTCCGCATACTTTGTGATATAACTCAAAGTATCAATCTAACACAGATCAAGGTGTTTAGATCCATCAAGTGGTATCAGAGAAAAGTTTTGATACTTTGATTTAGAAGACCTCAAGTTCACTCAGAAGATTCAATGGAGACAGAAACTAGTCAATCAAACATTGCGGCTAAGCTTCCCAAGGTTAAGTTGAATGACTATGAGATGTGGAGGCTAATGATTGAACAATTCTTTATGGTGCAAGACTATACACTCTGGGAGATCATTATGTTTGGTAATTCCTTCAAACCTGGTACTACCTCAGAAACTGTTAATGGCAAGGAAGTAGTAAAAGTTAACACTGGACCTGTCACAAATGATGAAAGACTTCAGATGAAGAATGATCTGAAGGCCAGAGGTTTGCTGTTGATGACCCTTCCCAGAGATCAAGTTTTAGCATTCAGCAAGTACAAGACTGCACAGACTCTGTTTGAGGAGATCTGCAATGTTTTTGGTGGTAATGATTCCACCAAGAAGACTCAGAAGACCCTGCTGAAACAGACTTATGAAAACTTTGGTTCAACAAGTAATGAATCTATTGATAGCATCTTCACAAGGCTACAAAAGATTGTTACTCAACTCACTGTTTTTGGATTTGAGGTGGAAAGGGAAGACCTCAATCTAAAGTTCTTAAGAAGTTTGCCCTCTGAGTTTGGAACCAATGTTGCAGTGTGGGAAGACAAGCCAGATTTGGAGACTATGAAGCTTAATGATTTGTACAATAACTTTAAGGTTATTGAACAGAGATTGAAGAAAGCTGGCAAACTAAGTACAGGTTCAGGAAGTGTAGCACTCATATCATCATCTGTTGATGATAGTTCAGATGGAGAAAGTGATAGTGATGATGATGATGCTAACATTGTTGTTTCCACTGGCAGTGGAGGTGTTTCCACTGCTAGTTCAAAAAGATAGATTGCTGGTCTTAGTGATTCTACCTTTTATGCCTTTCTGTTAAGTCAGATGGGTGGTTCAATTCTCAATCATGAGGATTTGGATCAAATTGATGAGGATGACATGGAGGAGATGGACATTAAATGGCAGGTTGCATTACTAAGCTTAAAGGCAAAGAAGTTTTGGAAGAAGACTGGAAGGAAGATCACCATAAATGGCAATGAGACAGTAGGTTTTGACAAAAAGAAGGTGGAGTTCTACAATTGTCATAAGAAGGGGCACTTTGCCAGGGAATGCAGGAAACCTAGGAAACCTGACAACATGTCAACTTGGTATAAGCAGGACAAGAAGAAAGAACCTACAACTGAAGAACCAAAGGTTCTATTGGCCATTGATGGAGTGAGCTATGATTGGAGCTTTATGGCTGAGGATGAAGAAGATGATTTAGAGTCTGCAATGATTGCTACTGAGCTTGCACTAATGGCTTTTTCTGACTCTGAGGTACAAATTAATAATGCTTGTTCTAAAACTTGTAAGGCTTTAAAAGAGTATGAGAAAATTAAGGCACAATATGATGAATAGTTGCTAGAGTTAAATCATACTAATTATAACTTAGCAAATCATAAAAGAGGTCTTGGTGTTTTAGAAACTCAATTAGAGCATTATAGGGCAAATGAATCTAAGTTCAATGATGATATTGCTATTTTAAAAAGAGACTTAGATTATCAAGTTGCTGTGAACAAGGCTCTTAGGGAAGAGTTAGAAATAGTTAAAAGGGCTAATGAGAATATACAGATAACTTGTAATACACTAAATCACCAATCCAAGTGTGTTGACAAAATTTGGGAAGCCCAAGTTGTGAACAAAGCCAAATCAGGAGTTGGATACAAATCTATTCCACCACCTCTAAGAGGTGTTCCATCACCTCCTGGCATTGACTTAGCTCACACAAGATTAGAGGAATTCCAGGAACCAACCATGACCTATGGACCAAAATTTGTTAAAGAAGCTGCTATTGAAAAGGTTTAGGTTGAGGTTGATACATTTGATAGTGCTAGTGACTCATCTCTTAAAGATGAAAGTTTGAATGTTGAGTCTAAAACTAGTGTTCCTGAGAATGTACATGTGGATATTAAAAGGAGTATTCCTGAAGTTGTCAAAGAGAAGCCTAGGTCACAACCTAATTTCACTAGGCCTACTACTAGATATGCAGAGATGTACAGAAGTAGGTCAACAACTCCTAGGGGAAATATGAGGAGTTGGAATCATGTTAAATCTAGGAAATTTGGTAGTGACTTTGTGTTTAACAACAAACCCTGTCATATATGTGGTAGTTTTGATCATCTTTCTTATAATTGTAACTATCACATGGGTAGAAGGGAAGTGTTTGGGAATACCAGGGTGAATAGATATAATGCTAATAACTTAACTCACCCAAATCCACTAAGCAAGATGATTCCCAGGTCTGTTTTGCTTAACTCTGGCATCAAACCTATTTCCACTGCTAGACCAGCAGTTGCCACTGCCAGAAATAAAAACAGAGTTTACCCTAAGTCCCCTGTTACTACTTTTGTTAAATCTGCACAAACAGTGAAAAAGACCTATTTTGAAAAGAATGTTTACAATAATCACAAGTGGGTACCCAAAATTTCAAAACCAGCAGTTTCCACTGCTAAGCTAGTAGTTACCACTGCAAGGCCAAAAGTTTCCACTGGTGGTTCTGTGAACAATAAGAGGGTAAATGTGGGAAATGCTGTTAAGGCCTCAGCACGTTGGGAATGGAAACCAAAAAGAACCATCACCTCAAACAATCCCAATGGTGTATCAATGACCTTTGACAGATACAATTATATTGATACACGAGGCAGATCCAAGTCATTTGTGGCTTGGGTCCCCAAAAGGAACTAATTCCTTTATTTTGTGTGCAGGAACATTCAAAGCCAAAAGATGATCAAGGATACTCAGACAGTGGATGTTCCAGGCACATGACTGGCAATAAGTCCTATCTTTCAGATTTCAAACCTTATGATGGACAATTTGTCAGCTTTGGAGGAGGTATTGGTGGCAAAGTTTCTGGAAAAGGAACAATCAAGGCTGGAAACTTGGACTTTGAGAATGTATACTATGTGAAAGAACTCAAGTACAACCTTTTCAGTGTGTCACAGATGTGTGACAAGAAGCATAGAGTTCTATTCACAGAAGATGAATGCTATATCTTATCCAAGGATTATAAGCTCCCTGATGAAAGTGATATTTTGCTTAAAATCCCTAGAAAAGGCAATCTATATAGCATTGACATGAAGAATATAGTGGCAAACAATGATGTTACTTGCTTGCTTGCAAAATCCATTTTGGATGAATCCATGCTTTGGCACAGAAGACTTGGTCATGTTAATTTCAAGACCATTAACAAGATTGTGAAAGATGGTCTAGTCAGAGGTTTTCCAGAAAAGAGATTTGAAAATGACCAAACATGTGTTGCCTGTCTTAAAGGTAAGCAACACAGAGCTTCATGCAAGACCAAGGCATTCAATTCTATTGATCATCCACTTTACATGCTGCATATGGACTTGTTTGGTCCTACATCTGTGAGCAGCATCAATTTGAAGAAGTATTGTCTTGTTGTGACTGATGACTTTAGTAGATTCACATGGGTTTTCTTTTTAAGAACCAAGGATGAGACCACTGGCATCCTTAAGACATTCATCACTGAAGTTGAAAATCAAGTTGAAAAGAAGATCAAGGTCATCAGGTGTGACAATGGGACAAAATTCAAGAACAAAGTTATGGATGATTTCTGCAGAGACAAAGGTATTAAGAGAGAATTTAGTGTTGCAAGAACTCCTCAACAAAATGGAGTTGCTGAAAGAAGAAGCAGAACACTAATTGAGGCTGCTAGAACCATGTTAGCTGATTCAAAGCTTCCAGTGACTTTTTGGGCTGAAGCAGTTAACACTGCTTGTTACATATAGAACAGGGTTTTAGTGGTTAAAACAAAGAACAAGACACCTTATGAGCTATTCAGAGGAAGACCCCCAACTTTGGAATTTATGAGGCCATTTAGATGTCATGTTACTATTCTCAATACCATTGATCATCTGGGTAAATTTGAAGAAAAATCTGATGAAGGCTTCTTTGTTGGATATTCTATGGTTAGCAAGGCTTTTAGAGTCTATAACTTGAGAACAAAGAAGATTGAAGAAAATTTGCATGTTGAGTTTCTTGAAAATAAAACTAACATAGCAGGTTCAGGACCAGAATGGCTATTTGATCTTGAGACATTATCAAATACAATGAATTATGTCCCTATTACTTCAAGTTCTGGAGACAATAATCTTGAAGAATCAGAAGAATTCATTGATGAAGATGAATCTTGCAAAGATGATGAAGATGAAAAAGATCAAATTGTTATGCCACTTTGGGACTTTGTTAACAATGGTAAAGACTCACAATCTTCAAAGAATTCTGAAAAGGAAAGTGATACAGATGGTGTGAATTTTGATGTTTTGAATAATGAAATTCCTACTAGCAGTGGTAACTCAATTCCCACTGCTACTACAGAAGTTTCCACTGATGGTCCAAATGTGGGAAGTTCATCTCAGGAATCACCCAGTGATGATGTTGAGATCTCAAACATGCCAACAACATATGATATTCCTAGCACATCACAGACTTCAATTCACAAAATGCATCCACTTGAAAATGTTATTGGTGGGCTACAATCAGGTGTGAAAACTAGAAGACAGACAAAGAAAGATGATGTTCATGGGTTCATTAGTGAAGTTTATGAGTCCAAGAAGCATAGGAGCAAGAATGAATGTTTGTTTTTCTGTTTTATATCACAAATGGAGCCTAAAAATGTATATATGGCTTTAGAATAATCTAGCTGGGTTGAAGCAATGCAAGAGGAGTTGTTGCAGTTCAAACTTCAAAAGGTTTGGGTTCTTTGTGATTTTCCTGATGGTATGAAGGTAATTGGTACTAAGTGGGTTTTCAGAAACAAGAAAGATGAAAGAGGTATTGTGATGAGGCGAAAAATGAACCACTTTTAGGGGGTCATTTAAGCCCGGAATTGAATTTATTTGATCAAATATTGCCCTAAATCGTTCCTTT
>JARVZY010007007.1:0-24690 GCA_030686995.1 Artemisia argyi | reverse complement strand
CGAAAACGTAAAAAAATGGCGAAAACGTAAAATAAAAAGACGAAAACGTAAAAAAACGAAAGAAAACGTAAAATAAACGGGCGAAAACGTAAAAAAACAGATGAAAACGTAAAAACCGGACAAAAACGTAAAATAAACAGGCGAAAACGTAAAAACAATGGATGGAAACGTAAAAAACGGGATGAAAACGTAAAAAAAAACGGACGAAAACGTAAAAAAAACGGAAGAAAGCGTTAAAAAAAGGACTAAAGGCAAAAAATTGCACCGTTCGTCCTTATAGTACAAAATGACTATTATACCCTCATAAGCAAACAAGTTAACGAGGGTTAGTCCATCCCGTTAGAGTGAGGGACTAATGGTGCATAACGTTTCTGAGTTAAGGATGAACAGTGCAATTTTTTGGGTCAAAGGACCACTGGCTGCGGTCAACGCAAACCACAAGGACGAACGGTGTAGTTTACTCAAAATTCATTAACTTTTTCATATAGGTAAGTGCCACAACCAACAAGTCTCTAATCGAACACAAAGGAGTATATATCAAGACAAAAGTACACATACAAATTAGCATACCTATATACATCCTAATTAAAAGAAGTGATTTTTTACAAACAAACCTAAAGGCATCCACTAACCACTATGATGGTTTATGAAAAAGAAAAAATTATGAAACAGTCTAAAAACTTATAAACAATAGTAAACATTGACTTCAAGTTTATGTGGCATGAAGAAATCTATGATATTGAACTTTTTCATAATTTAATGGAGTTAAATTATGTGAGATATTTATAAATCTTGAAAAGGTTTATAGATAGTGGGCGTGAGGATTATAAAACGAAAAAAGTTTTATAAATTAATGGTGTAACACAATTATAAACATTTAGAAAAAAATTTACCATAGTGGATGATCTAATATAGACACGACTACCATTAAATCATGATACTTAGAACAAATAACTTCAATTATAAAGGAATAATACATTCACGATCAAACTGAAAATGAAATTTACGCAAGTACCAAAAATCCTGAGATTTGATCAGTCATCACCATTGTAACTCAATGGCTCGATGCTTGCCACTAGCTTTGTTTATCTAACCATATACGAAACCTCTATGATGATCTGAGGAAAGTTTGCTGATGATCATTTTGACTTTCTCAAGATTTAAGCAAATTAGTGGTCTAAAGTCTACACACTACTACACTAGCCAAGTGATGGTCTTATAATATGAGTGATCAACATGGGGAGGGGTTCGTTCATATATCATTTCATCTCTTTTTCAGGTCTCACAATCTGCTAGATTGATAGAACCATTAGCATATATCGCGTTACAATGATCATGGTGGATCCGTGAAGTTGCGAGATGTCGAGGTTAGTAGTGACAAATTTACAACGATTACATTTCCGTTTGGTCCCATTTGTATTGTCTCTCATGTCTCATATAATTTAAAGTATGTATTTTAACAAAATAAACACCATCGAAAACTCGCAGAAAACAATTACTAGTGACATAATATGTGAAGATTGCATTTGACAAATTCATTCCAAACAATTGCGATAACATCATTTTCTTTTCTTATAAATGAACATCAGACTTCGCATTAAAGCCACTATTAACTACTCTCTCCGTCCCATATTAAATGTCCATGTTTGACTTTTCAAGTCTTTCTTTATCAACTTTGATTTTAGATATTTTTGCTTGTGATATATATTATTTGATAAAAATTATACGCAATGAAAATACATTTAAAACTTAATCCATTCATATATTTAGTATCGAGTATTATATTACACAAACACAAATATTTAAGGTCAAAGTTGAGAAACAAAAACTTTGAAAAGTCAAACATGACATTTAATATGAGACGGAAGGAGTATTTATTACTATCCGTTAACCATGAAGAAAGTATGCATGACCTGATTACTTGTTAACTATTAGAACCGAAAGTTATGGTATCTAATAATTTTAGGGATTGATGGTGATGGGCGCTTGGTGAAGACGGTGTATTCACGGTCAAAGAGCTATCAAGTATGATTGAGGATAAGATTTTATATTCAGACAACGGAGGACAAGAGACGCTTTGGAACAAGTTGATGCCTAAGAAGCGAAACATATTTGTGTGGAGGACGCTAAGAGGAAGACTTCCGCTTCTAATAGTTAACAACTGGAGCTCGATAGAAGAGGTATTAACTTGGACTTGGTTCTATGCCCAAGTTGTAATAATATGGTGGAGACGTGTGCTCGTAGTTTGATCACATGTGATTTTAGCTATGAGTGTATGGGATAAGATCTTTAATTGGTGGAAGGTGGGAAGTATTAATGCTTTCTCTGTTGTTGAATTCTTTTCATCTAATGAAAACGTTAATGTCCCTATCAATGTTACTCATTTTTAGCAAGCGGTTATTTGGTCTACCGGTTACTTCATTTGGAAAGAAAGGAATGCTCTTGTGTTCGGTAACAAGGTATCTAGTACTTAACCCATTTAAGACTCCCGGGGAACAACTTTAACTTCGAGCTCGGTATCTAGTACTAAGCTTCTATATGCATATAAACCTTCTAACCCGTGCTTCTAAATCCTATGCCATAATCCAAGCATAAAACTTCCAAAAGAACCTACATAACATTGTAACACTATAACGTAAGCTTTTGCTTAGTAAGTAAATGCAATAATATGATATCATACATCAATTACATATAAGCATTTGTACACATTGCTATTAGCCGAGAATGGGCTTATCAATACTATAACATAAACGTTAACACATTGACCTCATCTTTCTATCACTTAAATTTCCCTAACACATACCTTAGCCAATCTATTCCTAATTCACACATAATAAATTAGTTATGCCAAACTAACCTTCGGTCCATAAATCATCCAACACCATAGGCCACAAATCTATCAAATCCTTGCCCCTACCGAAAGTACAAGTATAATAGCAATTTTCAATAACAAATCGGGCCATTGGACTGGGCTAAAAATCGGGCCCAATGGTAGATGAGTTGTGGTAATAGAGCCCATCCCATCCCATGCCACACTAGTTATTTTACTGTACTAGCTAATAAGCATTTATTCATCCAAACACCAACCTTTTAGTTAGTTTCTGCTGGTACGTATCATCTGTTTTTTTTTTTTGTTTTTTTTTTTTTTCCCTGATTATTATTATTATTTGATGTACACACACAATGTGTTCGATGAAATGCCCCAATAACAAGATTGTTACATTTTACTAATATAAATGTTTATATTGTTTATGTTTTAAGGAGTATTTAATGAACACAAGGTGTTCGATGAAATGCCTTCAATAGTTGTCACTCTACTAAAACTAGAAAGGGAATTTTGATCTACCCGCTTTTTGTCGTAAACCATTTTGTCGTTGAACAATTATTTTGGGACCGAGGCCGTAATATAAATGATTCTAAGGCGTATTTTTTCTTAAATTGTAGGCCACTAAATACTAGTAGTTCATATTATCATTCCATATGCATTTTGTTTTAAGGTGGTATTTGGGGGTGTTTGTTTAAGTTCATATGTGCGCTTATGAGCTTATTTGATTTCGGCTTATGGGCTTATATAAGCATGTTATATAATAATAAGCTTATATATGCAAATAACTCTCAAAATAAGCCACAAAGTTAAGGCTTATGAAATATAAGCTCATAAGCCCACATATAAGCTTAAACAAACACCCCCAAATATTTAGTGCTATTTAGGCGGTGTTTGGGATTGCTTGTTTAAAACTGATTACTACTATATGCTTATGGATTTCTCAAATAACAGGTTAAATTAGCTTATTCACTTATGAAATATTTAGATCAAAATTCCTTCTCTTTTGTATTAAAACAGATCGAATACGTGGGCAAACAGGTTTAACAAACACCCCTACTAATATTAACATTTAGGCCAAACCTTAGAGCCTGTGTATTTGATTTAGCTATGACATATGGCATTGCTAGTGGTCTGTAGTGGTTATTCTTCATATTTCTATTTTCGTTTTTGTACAGAACATGAGACTAGAATCATAACGACTTTTATCTTCTTCTTATATTAGAATATATAATTCAGTTTTCCCGTTTTGACCACCCATCTTGCCACGTCTTGATATATCCACGGTTTCTAACATTTCATTTGTCGTTTTGTATGGCAGTTGGTATATCTACTCTGCAATCTGTTATCATAAGCAGAACGTGGTCACCAAAATATGGAAGGAGTAGATCGGTTGAATGAGTTAAAGGACGAAATGTTAGTTAATAATATCATCTCTCGTTTGGAGTGTACCACAAAAGAGGTGATCAAAACAACAACCACTATCTCTACACGATGGAAGAACCTTTGGACTTCACTTCCTCATCTAATTTTCTCAAGTCAGGATGACGTCAAAGATTTAGTAGATGAAGAAACTGATCTCCATGGTTACATATCTTTTATCGACAACACCCTAAATCAGTGTCCTACAAATCTCAACCTTAAAAAATTCAAACTTGATATCAATTACAGTAGTCTCATGAATGATGAGTTCAAATCGCGAGCAAATAGTTGGATTCACTATGCTATTAGCCGTAATGTTGAAGAGGTTGATTTACAGTTATGGGATGTAGGAGTAGGGGAGCCGTTTAGCTATGATGATGAGTTGTTTTTCAGCAATTTGTGTTTTAATCGTGTGAAGCTGTCCGGGTGCCTGTTAAATCCTCCTAATGGTGCGATTAGTTGGAAAAGACTTGAGTGTTTGTGTTTATCTTTTGTGACACTGGATGAAGATATGATTGAGAAGATATTATCCGGAAGCCCTTGCTTGGAATCTTTGGAGTTAAATAGTTGCTATGGTTATAGGCAGATTGATATTACTTCAAAGAGTGTTAAGAAGTTAGTGTTCTCTGGATATAACTCTCTTTATGAGATTGATACAGACGAGGAGGCTTATATAGATTGTATCAAAATCAATGCTCCTTACATATCGTCTCTAACTATAGAAGATAAGTTGGTTTTGCGGGAGCTTGTGTTGCTTAATGTGTCTTCTTTAGTCAAAGTTGACATAGATTATTCGATTAATTGGAGGAGGGAGTCTGAAATATTCAGCAAAGTATTTACTGGACTTTTAGAAAGCCTTGACCATGTCAAAGATATTACATATTGGGATCACCGTTTTTAGGTAATATTAGTAATGAAAGTCTTTTTTTCATATAGTCTGATTTTTTGTTTGTGTGTAAAATTATACACGTTGCACTGCTCTAATTATGTTCACTTTTGCATTGATAGCTTCTCTCTCGTTTGGAAGCTGATAGTGATACGTCTGATGATGATCGATATGAAAGTGAAGATTGAGAGGAACAATTTGCTTAAAGTGATTAATTGTTAGTTGATAGTTAGAAACTGGTTGTTCTTTGTGTTAAAGAATATGACTATTCGTCCCAACTCGGAAGCGTTTGGTGTGATGAGCATGGATAGTTGATGATTGCTAAGAAGTTATTGACACTCCATCGAGCATCTCCAATAGCCGAAATAGAACTATGGTAGAATTTGGTATTTTTCAAACTTTTATTAACTGGCTAATCTTGAAATTTGTGAAATGAGTCGATGACAAAAAGAAATGTAGTAATTGATTTTGAAAATGGAAAGATTTTGTTGCATCCTGTGTTTTTGCTAGTTTTCTAGTAGGCGTGCGTTATTATATTGCCCTATTGCTATGATTGATTCTTTATAGAATGACTGAATGCATAATTAATATGCTTTGCTTCGTGGATCATATCTCTGTTATATAGGGATAAGAAAGTGTTGCGATACCTTATGAACTCTGGTTTTACTGTATAATTTGTTTTCGCTTAGTTGTGTTTGTAAATGAAAAGTTGATATCTTGGAGCTTTTGCATCAAGACAGATATTTTGGTTATTTGGTCACTCTTTGGGGATGAGTTTTCTTTTATGTACCCATGAATGCTTTCTGATCATACTTGTACTGTTCTTTTTGGTTTCTATGAATGTCTATATCAGTATATCTGTCAAGTGGTTACAAGTAGCTTGAAAGGGCTTACTCTGCCCCACCTCTTTGCTCTTGAGAAAATGAACTGCTATGCATATAGTGTATAATGTAGCATCTCAGCATTATGTGTGCTATAACAAATCATCTCTATATGATTATGCTTATCCATTTTTGGAGTTCTTTTGAAAAAAATTCAATCGTCATTGTATCCCTTCATGACAATTTGGTAAACGAGCATGCGTGCTATATATAAGTTCCACATATGCCTTAAATAAAGAACGAAGGTTGGTGACCATGGGCTGCAATCAGTTTTATACATAGATAGTTAAAACTTGTTTGTTAATTGCATGGTATATGATTATCATTGAGTTAAACACATCTGGGCATTTGTTGTAATTGCAAGAAGAAAACGAACATCATGTTCTGATTGTAAATATGTTGTTGCATTTGAGCTGCATCTTTCATACTTCATTTTCATTCCATTCCCACTTTCCCCGACACGTCTGATTATAGATGATCTTTTACACAAGAGATTGATGGTAAGCATACGGTTCCACTATGAATATCGGATAGGTGTACGTGTACATGTATGATGTACCCCTTATTCATAGCTGATATCTCAATGTAAAGAAAGGGCAAAGAGATTCATATTTCATGGACTTCGGTCGTTCAGTTATTTCTAGCCATTTGTGTTCTGTTATATGATGTAGTAGGAATTGGTGTTCTTCTGAGATTAATCCCTCTCGTTGTGTGTGGGCTTCTTAATGTGCCTTTTGCAGTAGTGCTTAAGTCTGATGGTAGTAATGTTGAACGTTGTGATAAAATCAGATTTTCATTTCTTATAAATGAACATCAGGCTTGGATTAAAAAGCCACTGTTTAATGGTAGAGAAGTGGAAAATGATTTTGTTCCCCCTCTTTCGATATATAATATGTTTAGAAATGTATTTAACTTAGGTCATGGATTCAAGTCCTGCCAAAGCCTCTCTTTCTTTATATAGTCAATGGTTAAAAAAGACACAAGTGATGTTTGGTTTTTAAAAGCTCCTAAATGAGACTTACATTAATCGAAGGTTGTAAGAATTAACGTAGGTAGCAAGTCGTTTTTTATAGATTTGTTCGAGCTCCGATTTGACTTAATTTCACTAAATTTGAACTATATGGAGGAATCAATGTATCTGAAATCGAGCTTCTTTAAAAACTTGTTTATGTGAGTGTATTTGTATATAAGTGAGATATATTTGGGTGGTGAAATTGGTTTTCTTATTTCACTAAGTTGGTAGTAAAGTTGATTGTAGAGGTAGAAATGACGTGACACTGAAATATCGGTGGTGAAGTTGATTGGTTCGAGTCCTTTTTACCACTAGCCTTAGGGAGTTAGGGGTATTTACTTTTCTCTTAGTGGAGAGAATTGTAGGTCCAAAACCTTGACTCTTTCTTAATTAAGAGACCTATTAAAACTACGCTCTCCAATATAAGAGACTAAACTAAAAGCTTCATATATAATCACCTAATTTAGTAAACACTCTCCGTGCATACATTAATTTGAGTATCGTAAGAATTTCCATAATAATCAGGCCACTGAAGTGGGCTAAAAATCGAGCCCGATTGTAGATGAGTTCTGGTAATAGAGAACATCCCATGTAAGTACAGTACTAACTAGGATAAACATTTAATCCATTTTTCAATAACACAAAACCATTTCATCCATTTTTCTACTATTGGATTTATAGTAAGTACAGTACTAACTAGTATAAACATGTTAGTAAGTTAGTTTATATTTAATCAAATGTCAATGTTTGTTTGATTAAAATGACTTCATGTGTAGGTGAAGCCACATTCATGGTCCAAACCAAGTAAATGACTACATAAGACTTAAAAAGTTGATGTATCAACACCAATATTATATGCTTTTTACATCACATAAATGCGACCATAAAACGAAGGTGGCCATTATATTGACTAGACAATATAATATAGTATGTGATTCATTTCCTATAGTCATGTCATATCGTTATATTTGGACAACAAAATTATTATTTTCGTACAAAACGTGCTCCTGCAACTAACCTAAATTCAGCTTTATTTTCAAAAAGTAAAAAAAAATATATATATATATAATAATAATAAAATAAAAGCTTAACAAATCTAACTTGAAGAAAAATGGAGGCATATTTTAAAGCCATGTTAAGGGACAAAATATGATGTTTTAAAACAGGGATATTAGCTACAATATTTTGTAGCTAATTGGCTACAATATTGTGCTACAAACTATGGGTTCATGACTTTTTTTTTATGGACCTGAGTTCTTTCTGTTGGTCCCTGATTAATTTCTAGTGTAATTTTAGTAAAAAATTATAACCAATTTACTACAAAAATTGTAGTCAAGCTATCCCCTAAATTACAATTAAAATATTCTTAGCAACCATGGTTTAAAAAGCAATTTACAACATAGTAAACATATTATTACATTCTATAACCATAACATAGAACACTAATTCAGAGAATAAAAACGTGGTTGTACACTTTGAAATGCGACCAAACTCTATAACTATCTCATCATCTGAAACTATTTATGAGAGATTTACGGCTTACGACAAAAAATGAAAGAATTTGTACATTTCGGATTAATTTTAAAGGTCTTAACTAGATATTGCGCCAAAACACAGGCTGGTTTTTATGATAAATGTGAAGCATCACCTTCACACCAGTCATCACGAGTAATCATTTATAAAAGACCCTCATCATCACTTTTATTTTTGCATCACCTTTACACATGCCGGTAGTCTGCATCACCTCTATTATTTTTTTGGTTTATGAGTGTGTATGAAATATGTTTGTATAAAATGAGCATTTTTTTTTTTTTTTTTTAATTTTTAGCTTGATGATAGCCATGGGCGGAGCTTAATGAGGACTGAGAAAGGTCCCGACCCCATAAGCCTAAGCCCGTTAGTGTATTTATTTGCGATTTCATGTGTTACAAAAAGATTTTTTTCATCTTAGCCCTCCCACCTAATGTTTTTTCGAGAAAAATTTTGTTTCGGCCTTTTCAAAAAAAATTCTAGCTCCGCAATTAATGATAACTATAAAAAAAAAAAAAAAAAAAAACGATGGTGATAATGATTGTATGTTGAATGATTATATGACGACAAATAAAAACTAAGTTTTAAAAAACCAGTCCATAGCTCGCACCCCGTTTCCGTCACTTGTCGAAAATTTATTACACGCTATAATACCTTATCCATGCTTTGTTGTTTTCAAAAATGTACCTAATACAAGGGGAGATGCACATTGACCCACCCATGACGACTTTCTTAACTTCAAGAATACGACATTGTCATATTGCCTAGATCCATTTGCATGCCCATACATATCCTTTCACATATGCCACCTCATCGTATCCATCCCACGTGTCACTTCCACGTGAGCAAACACAGGATCTGAATGTGAGAAGACACAGTGCCATGTCATCATATGCTCACGTGGGTATATTTGCCATGTCACCGTCATGGGTTCTTGTTTAAAAATGCCACGTGGGCCCAATTAGTTGTCAAAACGAAGCACAGCCATCCAACAAAGTTTGAAAACTGACCATCGATGCTTTTTATACCCAATCAGTTCCACCATCGTGTGCTCCCTCATCTAAATCTCATCAACACCTTATCTCTTGATTTCTGAAATAGTATCTTATTGGAAACATATACATTATTTTCGATACCAACAAAAATATGTAAAGTTCGTTCAAGAAAAAAACAAAATATGTAAAGTATTTGGAGCATAAGGTATTCATTGGTGTCGTCTAGTGGCGGTCCTGGCGGACCCAGCAAATAGCTTGTGGTGGGGCAATTTTTTTTTTTTTTTTTTTTTTTTTTTTTGACAATAACAAAAAAATATGGAAGAAAAAACTACGATCAAAATGATAAACCGTGTATTGTTACAGAGAGATGAACGATTTATAAGGTTTTAAAGTGTTGAATGTTGGGTTTTAATACGTGGGTGGGGGGCAATTTGAGTTTTGGGTGGGGGTCACTTTCGAAAAAATGACAAAATTATTAAAAAAAAATTACACTAAAATATCAACTTTTTCGGCTACCCATGCCCCCCCCCCCCCCCCCCAAAAAAAAAAGTCTATACATAAGTCCGCCCCTGGTGTCGTCGTGTGTTGTCGTGGGTAAAAATAATAATACTGTCATTTTATTTTATTTTTATTTTTACTAGTTATAATTCCCGCGCACGCTCGGGTTTTTTAAAAATTTTTGAATCATATATTTTTATTTATTAAAAAACAAATAATTTAATATTTGTTTTGTTTGATTTATAATGTTTAATTATAGTTTTTTAAAATTAAAGATAATTATTTAAAAATTTTACTTCTATTATTAATTGCATCTTATCTATATTTTTTGTATTTATCTTCTATTTGCGTTATGGATAAATATAAAATATTACCTAATAAGAAAATACTATTTTTTAAATATAATTATTACAAAATAAGGTATGAATTGTGATGCGTAAGGATTGTACCAGGCTTTACCTCTCGAAGGATCTCGAGAAGCTTACAACCCCCACCAGGCAGTGTACCTGATCGTTGTAGTATAGTATAGTGACAAGTACCGGGGGATTGATCGTTCAGCTAGGAATAGTGTCGCTAGGATTAGAAAACCTAAATACTAGTTCTAAAGGTGAGATATGATTCTTTTTGTATTTTTATATTTTTTAGAAAGTAAGTAAAAATCTCGGGTTTGAAGGATTTGGGCGGAATTAGTTGCTAGTCAACTAACCCAATACTAAAGATGCAATCAAAATAAAATACTATAAATGAAAATAAACTAAATTATACTAAGGTTGTGAGCAATAAGTGAAGAAAATGTGTTTACTTAGATTTCACTACTCCCTAGACATCTTTTACATGTTAATTACTTGTTATAGTTGCATGGATGACGGATTGTATTCCTTAATACCATTCATGGGGTATCGCACATAACTCCCCAATTCTATGAGCTCTTATCTCCTCCTATACCATGCCCAGCACAACCATAGGGATTATAAACAGTGGCTCATGCATTAAATACAACCAATAAAGACCTTAGTGCAATAGGTTCATGTTTCCTAAGACGTTCAAGCATGTTACCATTTGGAGATCTGCCAGTTTTCTTAAGCCTAACATATAAATTCATTCATCCAAAACAAGTATAAACAAGTAATCAACACATAATTAACATCTAGGTTTCATTAGATCTAAGCAAACACAAGATAGATCTAGCCTAGCATGATGGAATTAAGACAAGAACAAGATATAGACAACCAACACATAGACATATTGATTGAATAAAAAGAACACTTATCTCAATTACACATGAAAGGTATCAAGGGCTTAGAACCCTTGAAAAACCTGTAAAATATGCACCAAGTTCGTACTTAGGGTTTCTCCAAAACTTCTCTCTATTTAATGCAAAAATTAGAAAACTATATATAGGAAAAGGGGTCTGACGGCGTCAAGACCAATCTTGTGACGCCGTCACCTCGCCGCCAAAACACTTCTCGGACTGCCTTGATCTACTTCTGACGCCGTCATGTATTAGCATTTCCAGGCCGTCATGATCTTTACTCTTGACGCCCTACTTCGTGACGCCGTCCAATATGTACTGGGTCGTCATGGAATTTGCTCTTGACGCCGTTAGGGTGTTACTCTTGACGCCGTCACCTACTGTTCCCAGCAAGGAAAATTAAGACTTTGGCGTTTTCTTCACTTTTATGCTTCAAAAACGTCCGAATTGCTTCATTTTCCAGATTTCACTCCCAAAGTACCTAAAATCACAAAAGGAACGATTTAGGGCAATATTTGATCAAATAAATTCAATTCCGGGCTTAAATGACCCCCTAAAAGTGGTTCATTTTTTGCCTCATCATATACCTTTACACTTGAGATTTGCTTGTCCTCAAGCAAATGCGCTTTTATTCTACTCAAAAGACAAGTTAGGGGTCATTTAACACTAATGTAAAAGTAATTACAACAAATAATCGTTCCACTAAAGACCAATAGACAAGCACGGAGGTCATACACTAGCACCTCACAAATAGTGTTTAGATACTCACATCTCTCGGGTGTAATAAAGTATAAATTACAATATGAAAATGGAAGATATCTCTCACTACCTGTCATAGCAAAATAGATTACCATAGGCTTGAGAAAGGATCAAACCTCCACCACATGGCGTAAGCACCTAGGATAAACTATCAAAGATGTCTTTTAAAGGGTTGTAACGTTAGGTGTAGGGATATGAAATACACGGTTTTGTTGGATAAAGGAAGTTTTTCTGGTGGCGAGTTAACAATCTTAGTTAATTACATGTACAATATGGCGTTGCTAAGCCAAGACTAGACTCGACTTAAGCTAATAAATGAAAAATAACAAAAACATAAAATAAACATAGAATGAAACGGGATGGTAGTCCGTATGTTTTTTTTCTTTTTTTTTTTTTCTTTTTTTTTTTTTTTTTTCATACACTCTTACCCTACCATCCAAAATAATACATCATAGGGAATGGATATTCCCCTTACACTTGAATGTTTACATACTTTACATTAAACTAATATAATGACTCGAATTAAGAAAATCAAAACACTTGGAGCACTTTTAAGATTAACGCACATATGGGGGTAATAAATGATATTCTTTCCCATTACTCCATAAAATAAGTACTTACCCATGAGTCTCAATCGTCCCAAAACAATATGTACAAGGATATGACTCGACTTAGCAACCATGTAATCAATTAGATAGTTAACTTAGGGTTTAACAAATAACAATAATGCACTAAAAATGAGCGCATACACGGAAGGCTAAGACGATTTGGTTGTACATTTAAGTGGGGTGTAACAAATTCTTCCTTTAAGTAAAATGCTTAAAGTTAGAAACGATAAGATAGGCTCGGAGGGGTGTACTAGGGGTATCGTGTACTAAAAATGAGTACAACGCTAAGGGTGTGGGAAAAATTAGTTGACTTGATTAGCCAAGTAATATGACTTAAATGGTCAAGTAATCATGATACAGGTTTAACACAAGGGTGATCCTAATGCCTCTTATCATTTAGTAAATCCTACTACACGAAAGTAGTCTCACTAGCGGTCCCGGGATGCATCACTAACGCAAGTTCTAGAATCTAAATGCTACCGGTACACTCATAAGCACTAATAATGAATGTTTTTCCTATCAAATCTAAAGGCGAACCTCACATATTTGGGTGGAAAATTTTTCTGAAAATACGGTTATGTGCTAGTCATACAATCTCCTATCCATGAGACGCTTGCTATGGCTAAAGTTTCACTCCTAAATGTTGTAAAAAATTTTAAATTTGGCGCTAAAATTGCACTAACAGGTATTTCTCATAGTTTTATTACACATCTACCATTAAACAAAACAAACTCAAGCGAAAGTGCATATGTAAGGTATCATCTTTTTACCCTCCCCTTACGCTTAAGATGAACATTGTCCCCAATGTTCAAGTAAAGAATGTAAAAGTGAAAAAGTAAAGAGAATGAAATCAAATACTCCCCTGATTCGCTCGGTATGGATAATAAGGCGGCCAGGTTAAATCTTCCTCCAATAAAATGAACAATCAAAGCTTCCCTTCCAGAATATAAATCATCTTCTTGTCATACATAACCTGTAAATCCTGAGAAAATAGACAAAAACAACCTCGCGTAAAATCAAGATAAGTTACTAAGTCCTACTTCCTATATAAGTTACTAAGTCCTAGAAAACAAGATAAGATATAATGCTTGTGGAATGAAGTTTACAGATCTCCTGGAGATTATAAAACTTAATAATTCACAAAAACCATAAGACTCCGTTAGAAAAACAAAACCGGTAAAATTTCCAGATTTTTACACTTGACGCCGTCAAGAGTTAACCCTTGACGCCGTCAGAAGTGACCTGCAGAAATTCTTATGTTAAGTTTCCGGAAAATTTCTGGAAAAACTTGGTCCTACTTCCTGGAAAATCCTGCAAAACTTCATTATGACTCAATACAAGCATTTGACTCTAACAAATACGAATACACATGTTCATTTAATATTGTGGAGAATCATGATCGATTTGTTTCTTAAAAACATATTTGGGGTTTCCCCTTACACTTATCTTTTGCAAAAATACTTTTAGGTGGAGTCAAGACTAGGCCAAAACAACAAAGTAAAGTATTTCCACTATTTAATTTAGAAACATGATCAACCAACAATAAAAATAAAGCATGCATACGGAAGCAAATAACAAACAAACAAAAATAAAATCACACAAAGCATGGGTTGCCTCCCAAGAAGCGCTTTTCTTTATTTACGAGTCTTGTAGCTAGACTCAAGGTCATGGGTTACTACGTGATCTCATCATTGGTTCCACTCTCTAGGTCGTCTTCTAAACCAGTTTTATATTCAGGACCTAGTTGCAAGCATTCTTTGTAGAAACCAAGCATCCTATTCTTTACATACTTTAGTCCTCTACGTCTATCCTCCTCATTCCTATAATAAGCCGCTTGCTTGTGTTCCTTTTCGAAATTAGAGAGAAGGCGGTATTGCTCAATCTTATAGGGCATTTGATAAGCAACCTCATCATTCTCTACCTTGAATCTAACTATCCCTAAAGTCGGATCCTAACTCATCCTAGTGGCCTCAACAAATGGTTTTCCAAATATTATTTGGCTTAGGCAAGCATCTATCACCGGACGAGTGTCTTCAACTATCATAAAATCGATCTCATAGGTGAGATTCCCTAATCACATGCAATCCCTTCACCCTTCCTGCAAAATTACTTATCAGATTCTTATTAGGCATCATCCTAAAATTAAGTTGCTTCTTCATCACCCAATTGTAATAAGTCCTAGTCATGATGTTCACGGGGGATCTAGGGTCGATGTAAGCTTTCCATATATGCATGTGCCCGATATTGCATGGTATGTTAATGTTAGAGGGGTCTCCCATTTTGATAAGGGGGGTGCCAAGGATATATGGTCTCTCGGGACTATCGAATAAATCCTTATGGTATTCCCGTTCTTCCTTGGTGGGCAACTTATCAAAGTATTTTTCTATAGGCTCTACCTCCTCTAATTCCTCTCTCCTATTAATCTCAACTTCCCTACTCTCATCCTTGGTCTCGGCTTCTACTCTAACTTCATCCTTGTCACTCTCTTCTATCTCCTTATCTATTGGCTTAATGGTGACAACATTGACAAAGTGGACATGTTTGGATGATGAGGGATCCTTAATTTGGATTCCGTTATTGGTGTCCCTAGTGTCCTTCCTATGTGTGACTAACGCTTGGTTGTTGAGGGCTTTCAACAAGTTGTCAATCTTGTTGGTCATCTCCGTTTGTTGTTAGTTGAATTCGGTTTCAAACCTAGCTATGCGAGCCTCTTGAGATGCCATAAACTTTGACATCAATCCTTCAAGATTGTTGGTACTACCATAGTTGTTAGAAGGATTGTTGTTCAAAGTACGGTTGGATGGTGGACCGTTTGGTTGGTAACGATTAGGCGGATTGGAAGAATTGGGTTGATTTTGTTTCCACCTAAGGTTTGGGTGATTTTTCCAAGAGGGGTTGTATGAATCACCGTAAGGGTTTGGCTCGGGCTTGAAAGTGTACCACTTATCTCCCGCTTCGTCGGTACGCGTGGACGCGTAGTCCGCAAAAGCTGTTCCGGGGAGTTACACACAATCATGAGTGTCATGGGGACCACTACGTAATTTGCATGAAGAAGTGATTTTGTTCACTTGGCTTGAAGGTTTAGGAGCTTCGTAAGATTTCATGAGAAACTTGACTTGGTCCTCAAGTTCCATGATCCTACGGTCGGGAGTGCTAGAGTTGTTCGAAGGCAAAGATATTGCCTTGACCATTTTGTTCAAATCACGGGGATCATTCCAACTTTCGTTGTCATAGAGAGCAAGATCTTCTATAAGTTCCCATGATTGTTCCGCACTTAGATCACATAGCTTACCACCGGCCGATTGGTCAATGGCTCGCCTCGTGGAGAGATCGATATGGTCATAAAAAATTTGGACTTGGAGCCAAAGATCTATGCCATGATGAGGGACTTTTTGGAGTAAGTCCTTGAAACGAGTCCATGCTTCATAAAGAGATTCATTTTGACATTGTTGGAACATCAAGATGTCATTTCTAAGCTTAGTAGTTCTCCCCGGTGGGAAAAATTGAGCAAGGAAACGAGTGGTGAGATCATCCCATGTGGTGATGGATCCCGCGGGTAAACGCTCAAGCCATTGACTAGCTTGATCCCGTAGAGAGAATTGGAATAGGCGTAATCGGGTTGTCTCTCTAGTTGCAACATCTAGGTCTATGGAATCTACGATTTTGAGGAAGTCCTTAAGATGTTGGTTTGGATCTTCAGAACGAAGTCCATGGAATGCACATCCGCTTTGCACCAACCGGATGGTGTCGGATCGCAAGGGGGTCACATTGGTTCCGGTGAGCTCAATGGTGTTTCGGTAGCCTTGGTGGCTAGGTCGGGAATACTCTCCTAAGGTTCGAGGCCTAAGAGGTTCTAGTGGTGGGTTTTGTTGTGGTGGGATGACGGGTTCAAAGATGTTCCCGTTGTCCATGATGTCGAATGGTGAAAAGTTACGAACAAAAACACAAAGAAAAAAATAAAAATAAAATCTTACTAGGACGGAATCTAGCAAGTAGACATAATAAAAAGAGATTCTAACCTAGACAATAACTATTCCCCAGGCTGCGGCGCCAAAAACTTGATGCGTAGGGATTGCACCAGGTTTTGCCTCTCGAGGGATCTCGAGAAGCTTACAACCCTCACCAGGCAGTGTACCTGATCGTTGTAGTATAGTATAGTGACAAGTACCGGGGGATTGATCGTTCAGCTAGGAATAGTGTCGCTAGGATTAGAAAACCTAAATACTAGTTCTAAAGGTGAGAGATGATTCTTTTTGTATTTTTATATTTTTTAGAAAGTAAGTAAAAATCTCGGGTTTGAAGGATTTGGGCGAAATTATTTGCTAGTCAACTAACCCAATACTAAAGATGCAATCAAAATAAAATACTAGAAATGAAAATAAACTAAATTATACAAAGGTTGTGAGCAATAAGTGGAGAAAATGTGTTTACTTAGATTTCACTACTCCCTAGACATCTTTTACATGTTAATTACTTGTTATAGTTGCATGGATGACGGATTGTATTCCTTAATACCATTCATGGGGTATCGCACATAACTCCCCAATTCTATGAGCTCTTATCTCCTCCTATACCATGCCCAGCACAACCATAGGGATTATAAACAGTGGCTCATGCATTAAATATAACCAATAAAGACCTTAGTGCAATAGGTTCATGTTTCCTAAGACGTTCAAGCATGTTACCATTTGGAGATCTGCCAGTTTTCTTAAGCCTAACATATAAATTCATTCATCCAAAACAAGTATAAACAAGTAATCAACACATAATTAACATCTAGGTTTCATTAGATCTAAGCAAACACAAGATAGATCTAGCCTAGCATGATGGAATTAAGACAAGAACAAGATATAGACAACCAACACATAAACATATTGATTGAATAAAAAGAACACTTATCTCAATTACACATGAAAGGTATCAAGGGCTTAGAACCCTTGAAAAACCTGTAAAATATGCACCAAGTTCGTACTTAGGGTTTCTCCAAAACTTCTCTCTATTTAATGTAAAAATTAGAAAACTATATATAGGAAAAGGGGTCTGACGGCGTCAAGACCAATCTTGTGACGCCGTCACCTCGCCGCCAAAACTCTTCTCGGACTGCCTTGATCTACTTCTGACGCCGTCATGTATTAGCATTTCCAGGCCGTCATGATCTTTACTCTTGATGCCCTACTTCGTGACGCCGTCCAATATGTACTGGGTCATCATGGAATTTGCTCTTGACGCCGCCAGGGTGTTACTCTTGACGCCGTCACCTACTGTTCCCAGCAAGGAAAATTAAGACTTTGGCGTTTTCTTCACTTTTATGCTCCAAAAACGTCCGAATTGCTTCATTTTCCAGATTTCACTCCCAAAGTACCTAAAATCACAAAAGGAACGATTTAGGACAATATTTGATCAAATAAATTCAATTCCGGGCTTAAATGACCCCCTAAAAGTGGTTCATTTTTCGCCTCATCAAATTGATTTTTTTGAAATAGAAAATTTCCAATAAGGATTTTATTTTATTATATAAAAGATTTTATTTTATTTTTTTTGTATCATCAAAATCTATCACATCACACAAAATATCCCTCCCTCTTAATTCTGATGCCATAAAACCTATGATGATAATAATAATAATAATAATAATAATAATAATAATAATAATAATAATAATAATAATAAAAAAGTGATGTTATAAATAATAATAATAATAATAATAATAATAATAATAATAATAATACATGACTATTTGGGCTGGTGAGGTCGGTGCAAAGCACGAAAACGCCACCCACGATGTGGGTCTGGCGCCATCGTGTCACATTTTTGGGAAAATGCCACCCCGAAACGTAAGGTACCTTATGATCTTAACATTTTTTCTAAAACTAGTAAAAGAAGCGATACTACGTAACTGATACAGATTTGAATTAAGAAATTGGTCATACGCTAATGAAAAATGTTGGATTGTTTAAATGTTATTTTGAAATAATGTATATGGGGCCCTCTAAGGCTCTAAGTTTGTTGAATTTAACTTCTAGGCCGTTTAACTATGTGTTTGTTTCTTTTACATCTATTTATACCAAATTTATAGCCGAAAACTATAATGTATAAATAAGGAAGCAACCTCTAACATATCAAAACAATACGAATGACAAGCTTGGTGCGAAATACCAATTACAATATATTTTTTGTTTTAGTGTTAATATATATTATCGAAAGTAATTTTAAAGAATACAATCCAATTTTGCAACTAGTTTTCCATTCGTATAATTTTACATGTTAGTGTTAGGTTCATTCTTGACGTAATAATTATTCGGATTAATTTTGACCGAAATTGATGTAAGCGGAAAAAAACATACACTTGGATAAGTAATGCTAGACCTACATAAGATTTATATAAAAAATTCACAAATTGATGTGCTATGTGTGATTGGGTTAATTAAAGAGAAGAAAAAATATGTAAATAAAACCACCAGTTACACATAGCACATCATTTTTTTTTTTTTTTGGTAAGGGCCCGCTTGGTTCAAAGTGAGGAAAGGGAAAGGGAATGTAAAGGAATGAGTGAGGTGGGTAATCAATATCTTACCCACTTTGAGGTAATCAATCCATTTGCACTCTCTTACCAAGCACAATATAATGAGGGAGGTGGGCCTTTTGAATACCTTACCCATTCCCCACCCCCTTAAACCCCCCACCAAGCACACCCTAAATCTTATATGGATCTAGCATTATTTTACTTGGATAGCCTGTAAGTTAGTTTAAATAAACGGGTGATATATATGTAAAAAAGTTAAAAGTTGGGTGGTCTTTTAAACATATACTTTGAGATTTAAGATCATTTGAGCACCATACTTTTTTTACATACCAAGTGACTAATCTTCACCCTCTATCTTTCCTTCATTTTTATTTGATCTAATAGATGAGATTATTCCCAACAATTTTAAAAATCCACTTTCATCTTTTTTTTTTTTTTTTTTTTTTTTTTTTTTTTTTTTTTTTCAAATATTAATATCTTTCAAAGTTCAAACCATTAATCGTTAAGCGAAAAAAAATATACCGTTACGACGAACAGTTAATTATCTTTCTATATAGATATGCACTTTGATATATTTTCGACAATTTTTTTTTGTTTTTTTTTCACTTTTTTCGTGGCCCAAAAATCACATATAATATATCATATATGATTTTTTCGGCCAAGAAAAAAAAACGTGAAAAAAATGAATTTTGTTTTTGTTGAAAGTATATTAAAGTGCCCGTCTATAGAAAGATAATTAAATGCTCGTCGCGATGGTGTAATTATTTTCGCTTAACGATTAACGGTTTAAGAGATATTTAAATTATAAAAAATGGGTAAAATATTACTACGTAAAATGTTTTTAATCTCAACCATTGATTTCTTTTTAGATGGATGGTGGGGATGAGTCCCTGGTATATAAGAAAAGTTTGGTATTTAATATAACTCTCCTCCTTATAGGGGGAGGGAGTGGTTGTGACACTCTCTTTCTTATCACTCACTCTCAACCAATCCTCCTATGCCAAATTATTCACTCACTTTTTCAATCACTCACTTATTTTTTTGCTGGCATCACTTGTGGCACTACATCCTTTCAAAAAATACAACGGTCCACTCCTCCCAACATTCAAATCTTTCCTTGGTCCCGTGCCAAAAAGTTTCATGTGCAAGACCCGTGCCACACCCAGGGACGGAGCTTGAACACTTCTACCGGAGGCGCCAAAGTATAAATTAATCATTTTAGAGGGGCCATTTTACAAAATTTTCAGCATGTTATATGAAAAATGGCTATTACAATAAGTAAAAGGTTAAAATTTATGCTTTGATGTCAAAAAACTTGGGGGGCCACCACCCCCTTTGGTATACACTATCCTCCGTCCATGGCCACACCAAGGGGGCGACGGCGGTGTTCCAGTGCCACACCGGTCCCGTAACGTGCAATCTAGTGCCCACTCCCTCCCCCTAGATGGCCTATGAGTAATGCACAAAATGTTTATCTTTCAACATATTAACCCAAATCCATCAAATGTTTATTAACCTTTGTAAATAGACCGGACGCATACAATGTTTAGTTGTTGTTGCTTTGATTTAAAAAATAAATAAATAAATAAATAAAATGAGATCAACCTATATCATTCATCTTTAATCGGGTCAACTGTG
Organism: Artemisia argyi; assembly: GCA_030686995.1. NCBI lineage: Eukaryota > Viridiplantae > Streptophyta > Magnoliopsida > Asterales > Asteraceae > Artemisia > Artemisia argyi. Next base: position 3,862 of record JARVZY010007007.1, on the reverse strand, counting down.
CATTTACAATGAATAATGACATCACAGGATATCATCGTATGTGTGGTCAAGATCATTTTGATAGGTACAAAACTATGGGCTAAGAAAACAAACCAAGTTTGCATTTACAAGCCATAAAAACTTGACAATGATCTCGCAACTGGTCTATGCAATTTGCAACATGTTGTCAAGAACGTCTATGAAATAATGATCCAAATAATTTTAGTCATTATCAACTCTATAATACTACTACAAAATTTTCTAGAATCAAATTATTATATTGTCAACTATGAAATTTTTCCATAAAGATTATAACAAGTGTCAATAGAATATTAGGAATAAAAAAATGTGTGGATATTTCGAAGTGTGTGTGTATCACATGGGTCACAAGTTTTAGTGGCCAAGAGATGGCCATCTAAGCACAACAACTTTGAAAGCAAAGCAAAAATCTTGTGGCCGGCCAAATTACCATTGTCTCCCGGACCCGGCTTATCGGGATCCAATCAATAATCATATGTCTCTTTCTTAATAGTCTTCTTGTGAACACATGAGATGCAATGTTTACTAGGAAAATCATATTATTTCTATATCTTTTTATTACTATATTCTTAAATAATCACATCATGATATTTGAAAAGTCTTTAAACTCAACCACAAGACTTAAGACTGCCAGTAGTGCCAAGGTCGTCACCTTTCGTCAACTCTTATTTAGACGCATCCTCCCCGTTACGAGGACACCACAAGACGTGTCTGATACTGTAAAAAATAGAAGTTGGTAGAAATAACGACCCTCTTGTCTGAGTATGAAAGTCAACGCTAAAAAAAAAAAAAAAAAAAAAAAAACATTCGAAGGATGTTGATAAGCTTTTATTTAACCATCAGTACCGTCCAAGTTAGAAGTTAGTAGACGTGAGATGTATGAAATTCCAAGTATACTTAATTCAAAAAAAACAACGTCAAACTATCTGAAAGAAATTATCATTCTTGTAATTGACGCTTATAACATAGTATTATGTTTGTTTAATACAATACAAGTTTGTAATTGACGCTTATAATATATTATGTTTGCTTAATACAATACAAGTTTGTTTCTCATTGACACTAATTATGAATATGTATCATAAAATCACTAAAGCAATAATAAGGATACATGGTATATATATGTCTAAACTCATGCTTAATTTATCAAGAATTTAACATATCACTCGTGCGCTTTTTCACTCCAATCTTCAATTCCGCTTTTTTTACTTGGCATAATCTTGTTTTTAGGCATGTACTGCATTCCTTTTTCAAAACTTGATTATTCACAAAAATTCTAATCATTATAAAACTACTATAAAAGCATGCAAAATGATCATTGCAACCACTTCCCTACTGGTTTTATGTTAGCACTACATCAGCTTACTCTATTCCCGTTTTCTAATCATTTTTACTTCGCAAAGATCATTACCACCAATACTTGGTAGAAAAATGATGACAAAAAAAAAAAAAAAAAAAAAAAAAAAAAAAAAAAAAAAAAACATGTTTAAACGCCTCGGCTTCAAGTTGTCTACAAGCTAGCCCACTACAAGCTCAAAATGACTTAACTGTGATAATCACCACAAGGGACCACAAACCCGAGCTACACCATTACGATCACAAGCCATTGCAAGTAAATGGAGAAACACTTTTATAATTTCTAGTAAACTAAAGAGAACATCTTTGTTTAGTTTCACATCTTCCTTGGTATGGTTGTGGCGCCATTATGCTTGGCTGGTGGGATGGCGCATAGCTAACAACCAACCTCACCGTGAGCTCTAAACAAATATGTTTTATGTTTATATGTGGTATAAATAAAAAGACAAAGACAACAATACTAAAATTCTAAAAGGGCTAGATGTAAAAGGATAAAAAAAATGTATAACACGCTAGTACCTCAATAAAATCCCGGCAGCAAAAAAAATGATGATGCAAGTACAACTCCACCAAGTTTCAATAGTACTTTCTCCGTCTCATAATAAGTGTTCATTTTCATAATGCACAAACTTTTAAAAAATCTCAGTAACTAAAGTCTCTATCAATCAAATGTTATGTTTACCCACTAAAAATTTTGTAGGTGTTTCTTTCGGCTTATATAGACGGATATTGCTTATTTGATTTTAGGTTTATGTTTCTCAAGCTCACTTTTGTAGCTTATTTTGAAAACTTTCTACTTATTTATATTTATTATGTCATAATAATCTTATATATGTCAAAAAGTAACTCCCTCCGTCTTAAAATTATTGCCCTCGACAAAAAATACACAGTTTAAGAAAAACATGATTAATAGAGCTTTCTCTCTCTTACTTTTTTGCCAAATGACAGATTTACTCTTAACCAATTAATTAACACTTCTTTAAAGTTTGTAATATTAATTTCAACTAAGGGTAATATAGTAAACTTGACCAAACTCCTCTATCTATTTTTAGTATTGAACAATTAATTTGAGACGTACCAAAAAGGAAAGATGGACAACTAAATTGGGACGGAGGGAGTACAAAATAAGATATAAAAAATGATCTAATGAAACATAAACCCAAAAACAAATAAGCAATAAGTCCGCTATATAAACCTAAACAACAATACTTTAAAAACCAGTTTTTTAATTGACCCGACTGAGCCACTGGGTCACAGTTAAACTGGTTTTTTGGCTCAAACGCGGCTTACGATCACCTATCAATTCACGGTTCAACCGGTCAGATCAACCCGGGTTTTAAAACACCGCTAAACAAACACAGAAAAAGACAAAAAAAACTCAAACTCGTTGCTTATAAAGAGTCAAGACAACCAATCCCACCCAAATCCCCAACTCCTTTACACCAAAACTCAAAACCACTACCGGAAAACCACCACCACCACCGGAAAACCACCATGACAAAAAAATGCGAATTATGCAACCAGTCAGCTCAAATCTACTGCTCATCAGACACAGCCAGCCTCTGCTACACATGCGACCAAACAGTCCATTCCGCCAACTTCCTCGTAGCCAAACACTCCAGAACTTTACTCTGCCATAAATGCCAGTCGCAAACGCCTTGGACCGCTTCTGGTTTGCATCTAGGCCGTACTGTTACTGTTTGCGTTAACTGCGTTGGTGATGACGTGGCAGTTTCACGAAACGACGTCGTTGATGAAGATGAAGATGATGATGAGGAGGAAAGTGATGGTGATGAGAGTGAGAGTGAGGATGAGGATGCGCAGGTGGTGCCGTGGTCGTCGGATGACGTGGCGCCGCCGTGTGCTAGTGGTGGTTGTGAAAGTAATGACAGTAGTGATGAGTTTAGATCTGGTGTAAAACGGTGTCGTTTTGATGATCATATTGATTGTATTGATTCTTCTGAGGTTCGTTTTTGTAATGTTTAGTTAGTAACTTTTGTGAATAAGCTATAGCTTAAATATGTATGTAGGGGGCGTTTGTTTAAGCTTATATGTGCGCTTACGAGCTTATTTGATTTTGGCTTATATTTCATAAGCCCCAATTTTCCGGCTTATTTTGAGACTTATAGGTTGGAGTATAAGTTTATCATATCATGATAAACTTATATAAGCCCACAAGTCTCAAAATAAGCTAGAAAATTGGGGCTTATGAAATATAAGCCAAAAAACAAATAAGCTCATAATCCCACATATAAGCTTAAACAAACACCCCCGTAATGTAAAGTAGTGAATCAGTTTGTTTAATGCTATGTGTAGCTTGTTACTGGATCATATGCCTGAAATATGTAATGCGGAGATACCGGATTAAAATAGAATTAGAAGAATTGGAATTAGGAGAATCGATTTGCTATTATTGTGTCTGTTTTTTTGTATATCCGAAAAAGATGAATAAAAGCAAGAAGCAAACTGATTCATTACTCTTGTAACC